>CAJQZJ010009486.1:511084-610126 GCA_907164525.1 Lophiomys imhausi | reverse complement strand
ACACACACACACACACACACACACACACACACACACACACACACACAAGCAAAAACAAAAACAAAAATAATCACCTAGGAAAAACCACTGCTGGCTAAAGTAGAAATCAGATGAGAACTATCTTATTCTCCCAAAAGTACAGCAGGAGAATTTCCATCTTCTCCCAGTGATACCAGGTGAGAATTTTAGTTTCCTTCTGGAGATTCTCCCAGTGAGTGTTTTGCAAGACGTCCCTTATCACCTCTGGCCAGAGGCATAGGTGGGGTGGGGTGGGGAGTATGGAATGTCTTCCTCACCCTGCGGGCCAAACAGTACAGTCAAACACAAAATATCAATCATGGTGTGCCCCAGACTCAGATTCACTGATCGGCAGGGAAGCTGAAGGTTCCCTTTTAAACACTCTGCTATGTGAGCAGTGGCTTCAGCAGGTTTCCGGCCAATGCACTAAGTGTTAGGGTCCGGAACATGCTGAATAAGACACCCAAATTCAGATAGAATGCAATAGCAAAAACATTTATATTCTGCAGAAATACAGCATGCAAGGATCACCACTCAGAAGGAATGGCAAACCCTCATAAAGACACTTAGGCCTTTTTACAGCCAAGAAGAGGATTTCAGGGAGGTGAGGTAACCTTTAATGTAGCTGGAGCATTCAACTGAAAAGTTTGGGTTCTGAAAGCTTGGGCTATGCGAGCAGGTGACCTTTGGTCTATTTTGTAGAAGTAAAATATTTATATTAAATTATTTAACAGTATTTAGATTACCATTAATTGGTTGTCAGTGTTAATCCTTAGCCCGTCATTATAAATGAGCATACAGACACCACATGGATTTTAACAAGCCTTGGCCTAGATGTGCAATCTTAACCCATTTAAGGTAGCTCATAATTCTGTTCCCCAAATATGACCCCATATGTAAATATGTTCCCTTAGACTGCTATGTCGTTGTTCCAAGCCATGTGGAATAATCTTTCATCTACCCCATTGTGTGTCCTCCTTCCTGCTCCTGGCTTCTTCCTTTTTCTTCTGCAGGCCACTTCTTCCTTCTCCTACTGGAGGTTTCTTCTACCTTCTTCTGTTGGAGGCTTCTTCTAGCCATCAACCTCTCTGCTTCAGAAGTCCAAACACCTTAGTCCTGCCTACCTTTGTTTTGCCTAGTCTCAGACCTCAGCATTTATTTAACTGATCAGAGATAATGGTTATCAAGAAAAGCAGCAGAGCTTCACTTGGTGTACAGCAAGCAAGCTTCTGGGAGCAGGTTAATTAACATTTAGAATGCATAACATCACCCCATTACTATTTACCATTAATCAGTGGTTGTGAGTTAATCTTAAGATATGGGGGTATTGTCTAACTGGTATGGGGGTACTGTCTAACCAGTAGTTAAGCATCTTATCTCTTCCCAGCCAGATGGCCAAGTCTTGACCATTGTTTGTGGTTTTTCCATTAACTGTTGAGCTCATTTCTGGAATGGGGACCTCAGGGCCTACTTTAATTAAACAAGAAGATGAAGCCTGTCATGGAAGTGGCCTGACTCAGAGGTTGGACTTCTTTGGGGCCTTAGGGTCCTTAGGGGGTCTCAATTAGTGCTTCCCCCAGGGCCCTTCAGTTTTTCATTATTTTGATTCCTAACTACATTCTAAATGTTTGTCCTTGTAGGCAAAGATAAATATAGTCTTTACCTCTTATCAGGAAAACTTATTTTTGCAACAGATGGAGACCATTACAGAAAACTACAACCAGTCAAAATGCAGAGTTGTAGATCCCAGTCCCAACATGATACAAACTAAGGCTCAAGGATCATTGCAGAAGATGGAGGCAGAAAGATAATAAGAGCCAGAAAAACAGGAAGTTTGCTGTAAGATTGTGTCTCCTAGGAATTCCAAAAGTTATACTCATAAAATCTTAACAGTATTATCTCTTAAGCATAAGCTAAACAAGAACAAAAGACATGTGAACATGGGCAGGGGAAAGTTCTGAAGGACTCAGCCCTAAACAAATAGCTACAGGTATCTAAGGAATGAGAGTAGGAGAACATTTTCCCCAGGAAACAGCACCCTAACTATTTATCCAGCATCAAATAGTTATCCCTGAATATATATACAAGCAACATTACATAAACTGAGCAGGTTGTACAATTAATGAAAAAGAGACTGTGAATTTGAAAGAGAACAAGAAAGAGTACATGGGAAGATTGGGGGAAAATATAATTATAATCTCAAAAATAAAGTAAATAATAAATTTTTATTAATATATATTCATTGTATAAGGTAATTGGTTACATAAGGATATTTTCATACAAGTGTGTAATGTGTTTTAAAGGTATTTCCTTTCACATCCTCTTACTCTATTCTTTCTTATTCCTTTTATTGTCTGTCAGTTCTTTTTATTCCCACAGACAATTTGTTTCTACTCTCATGTCATATATACATAACATGATTTTGTCAGTCTATTCAAAATCTAGGAACTAAAAATAAGATAAAATATATATTTGTTTTTCTGAAACTGACTGAAGTCACTTAATCTTAAGTTGTGTCTATTTTTCTGCAAATGACATTATTTTTCTTTATTTTGGAAAAATTCCATTGTGTGGGTATATCAAAACTTAGTCCTGTTTTGATTTATTGTTGTTGTGATAAAACACTCTGGCGACAAACAACTTGGGGGAAGAACTTATTTCAGCTGACCAGATACATCACTGAGGGAAATCAGAGCAGAAACTGAAGATAGCCACAGTATAATTTTCTTGTTTTTTACATTTTAAATTATAATTATTAAGTTGTATATTATTATTATTATGCATATGTGTGTTTTGTCTGCATGCATGTCTATGTACCATGTACATGTTTGGTGCCTGATGAGACTGGAAGAAGGTGTTGGATTCTCTGGAACTGGAGGTATGAGCCTCCATGTAGGTGCTAAGAACTGAGCCCTGGTAATCTAGAAGCAGACTTAATCACTGAGTCATCTCTCTCGCACCTGTGCAACTTTTCTTACTCATTTCTTTGTTGATAGACACATAGGCTGGCTCTTTACATTAGCTATTATGGATAGTGCTTCAGTAAATACTGATGTACAAGTATCTCTGCGGTATGCTGACTATCCCTTGGGTGTTCTCAGTAGTGGTAATAGATACATCAGTCCATTTTTGGTCTTTGAAGAACTTTCACAGTGATTTCCATGTGGCTGGAGTAATTTACATCCCTATCAGCATCAGGTAAGGGATTCCTTATGTCTATATCTTAGCCAGCATTTTTTTCCTCTTTATTTTTTATTTCTTCAAGTTACATCTCATTCGCATTCCCCTCCCTGCTCCCCCCTCAATTCCCACCCTCCCACCTTCAACCCCCCATCCTCTTCCCTTTTTTTTAAAGTTTAAGGTATATCTTATTTTCCCCAACAGTTCCCCTTTTCAGTCCAACAAATGGTTCTTTCTCTTACAATAATAGATACAATACAAAACAACAGAGGTAATTAGGCCACAGTTATGAGGGTTATATGGCTTAGCATACATTTCCAATGTCCAGTCCATATGTATTTGGTACCTGACTTTAACATTCTACTATCTAACCATCTCCATGAGTTTAAAGTTCTATATCTAACTCAACATTCATACTAACTTGCAACACAATTTTAAAAGCATCTTCTTAGATCTATAACACTCTCTTGACTCCTAAACAACTCAAAATTCAATTATGAGACTCTAGCTATCTGTTCGTCAACCACCTCAGAGACCTGAGAGGGATAAATATATCTGATTTTATAGGAAGTACAGGGCCTGCAGCTTTCAAAACTAAGAAATGACATACCAGTGGCTGCCTGGACAGTTCCCATTTTCTCTCCATACATTACAGCATCGATCTTCAGTCGTTTGGTCCCGTTTCTCTGACAGACATTGATTGTAGAGCAGGGGTTATGAAGGACTTACCTACCCTGTCTTGGCAGAGCTAGGCTGTCGACTTACCTGCTTCCAGGTTTTGTCCTTTTTGGACAGCATTCTGTCTCCAGTTGGAGCAAGGGGTTTTTCCTTCCAAGAGATAGGTTTGTGACTAACTCAATCATCTCCCACTGGAGATTCTTCAATGCTCATCTTCTACTTGGAGTAGAATAGGGGGTGCTGTCAGGAGTTGATATGTCTCTCTATAAAAAAAATCTAAAGTTAAGAAAACATCTTTGAATACCATATTCTGCAGATCTCTTGAGGTTTTTGAAGAAGCCCTATCTATCTCTTATATTAGGATAAGTAGATGTTGCTTGTCTCTTAGCAGCTTTATTTCTGATTAACTTAGAAAATAACTATAATAGACTGTCATAGTACCTAACACAATGACCGGCTTGCATGACTATTAGTTTGCATTTCTTAATTATCCTAAACAGTTTATGACAGTTAGTAGCAAAAGGCCAAAACTTCACATTTCATTTTTTTCATTACCCCCTAATCCTTCCATCCCATTTCTCTGGGGTGGGGTGTCCTTATATAACAGTCCCTCATCTCAGTTCAGAGGTCATATGAGGGCCAAGAGCCTCCTCATTCATTGGGAGTCTATAAGGCAGTATCACCAGTGAAAAGTGTCTCATAGTCCAGGAGAGAGAACTGAAGAACAAACAAACAAATAAGAAGACAAACAGATAACAAAGGATAAAAAATAGAAAAAAAAAGTCTATGTCCATATTCCCTTTGGTGTGTTAGTTGTAGTATCGATATCCTCTACTATATAGCTAAAATCCTACTATAAGTGATTAGATGCCATGTGCATCCTTCTGAGTCTGGGTTAGCTCACTCAGGATGAGCTTTTCTAGTTCCATCCATTTGGCTGCAAATTGCATAATTTCATTTTTCCTGATAGCAGAATAATATTCCATTGTGTAGATGTACCACAGTTTTTCAACCCATTCTTCGGTTGAGGGACATCTGGGTTGTTTCCAGTTTCTAGCTATTACAAATAAGGCTGCTATAAACATAGATGGGGAAACTTCCTTATGATTCCGTGAGGAGACATTTGGGTGCATACCCTGAAGTGTATGGCTAGGTCCTGAGGCAAAGTTATTCCAAGTTTTCTAAGATATCACCAAACTGACCTCCAAGTGGTTTCACAAGCCTACGCTCCCACCAGCAATGGAGGAGGGTTCCCCTTTCTCCACACCCTCGCCAGCATGTGCTGTCATTTGAGCTTTTGATCTTAGCCATTCTGACAGGTGTGAGATGGACTCTCAGAGTCGTCTTGAGTTGCATTTCTCTGATGATTAAGGATGTTGAGCATTTCTTCAAGTGTCTATCAGCCATTAAGGATTCCTACTTTGTGAATTCTCTATTTAGATCCGTCCCCCATTTTTTGATTTGATTATTTGGTTTCTTGGCATTTAATTTCTTGAGTTCTTTGTAGATTTTGGATATTAGCCCTCTGTCAGATGTGGGGTTGGTGAAGATTTTCTTGCAGTCTGTAGGCTGCCGTTTTCTTCGAATGACAGTATCTTTTGCCTTACAGAAGCTTTTCAGTTTCATGAGGTCCCATTTATTGATTGTTGATCTCAGGTCCTTAGCTGTTGGTGTTCTGTTCAGGAAGTTGTCACCTGTGCCAATGAGTTCAAAGGTTTTTCCCACTTTTTCTTCTAGTAGATTTAGTGTGACCGGCCTTATGTTAAGTGGTCTTTGATCCACTTGGACTTAAGTTTTGTACAAGGTGATAAGTATGGGTCTAATTTCATTCTTTTACAAGTGGACATCCAGTTGGACCAGGACCATTTGTTGAAGATGTTGTCCTTCTTCCATTGTGCCATTTTGGCTTCTTTGTCAAAAATTAGGTGGCCATAAGTGTATGGGTCTATTTCTAGATGTTAAATTCGATTCCATTGATCTACCGGTCTGTTTCTATACAATACCATGCTGTTTTTAACAACTATTGCTCTGTAGTACAGCTTGAAATCTGGGATGGTGCTACCTCCAGATGTTTTTTTATTGTACAGGATTGATTTAACTATTCTGGGCTCTTTGTTGTTACATACGAAATTGAAAATAGCTCTTTCCAAGTCTATAAAATTTGTGTTGGTATTTTGATAGGTATTGTATTGAATCTATATATTGCTTTTGGTAGGATGGCCATTTTTATTATGTTGATCCTACCTATCCATGACCATGGGAGATCTTTCCATCTTCTAAAGGCCTCTTCCATTTCTTTCTTCAAGGGCTTGAAGTTCTTGTTGTACAGGTCCTTTACTTGCTTTGTTAGAGTTACCCCCATGTACTTTGTGTTGTTTGTGGCTATTGTGAAGGGGGTTGTTTCCCTTATTTCTTTCTCAGCCCATTTTTTTTTTTTTGTATAAAGAATGGCTTCTGATTTTTTTAAAATAATTTTGTATCCTGCCACTTTGCTGAAGGTGTTTATCAGCTGTAAGAGTTCTCTGGTGGAATTTTTTGGGTTGCTTATGTATCATATATCTTCAAATAGGGGTAATTTGACTTCTTCATTTCCATTATTTATCCCCTTGATCTCCTTTAGTTGTCTTATTGCCCTAGCAAGAACTTGAATAGTATATTGAAGATATGGAGAAAGTGGACATCCTTGTCCCTGAGTTTAGTGGAAATGCTTCAAGTTTCTCTCCATTTATTTTGATGTTGGCCACTGGCCTGCTGTATATTGCCTTTATTATTTCTAGGTATGGTTCTTTTATGCCCGTTCTCTCCAGAACTTTTAGCATGAAGGGGTGTTGGATTTTGTCAAATGCTTTTTCTGCATCTAGCGAGATTATCATGTGTTATTTTTCTTTCATCTTGTTTATATGGTGAATACACTGATAGACTTTCGTATGTTGAACCATCCCTGCATTCCTGGAATGAAGCCTACTTGATCATGGTGTATGATACTGTTGATGTGTTCTTGAATTCGGTTTGCTAGTATTTTATTAAGTATTTTTGCATCTATGTTCATGAGGGAGATTGGTCTGAAGTTCTCTTTCTTTGTTGGGTCTTTGTGTGGTTTAGGAATCAGGATGACTGTGGCCTCATAGAATGAGTTTGGCAATGTTCTTTCTGATTCTACTTGGTGAAAGAGTTTGAAGAGTATTGGTGTTAGCTCCTCTTTGAAGGTCCGGTAGAATTCCGTGCTAAAGCCATCTGGCCCTGGGTTTTTTTTTTTGGTTGGGAGATTTTAAATGACTATTTCTATTTCCTTAGAGGTTATTGGGCTGTTTAATCTCTTTATCTGATCTTGATTTAGCTTCGGTAGGTGGAATCTATCAAGAAAATTGTCCATTTCACTTAACTTTTCAAATTTGGTAGAGTATAGATTTTTAAAGTAGGATCCAAATATTCTCTGGTTTTCCTCAATGTCTGTTGTTATTTCTCCCTTTTCATTTTAGATTTTGTTGATTTGTGTTTTCTCCCTCTGTCTTTTAGTTAATTTGGCTAAGGTTTTGTCTATTTTGTTGATTTTCTTGAAGAACCAACTCTTGGTTTCATTGATTCTTTGTATAGATCTTTTTGTTTCTAAGTTGTTGATTTCAGCCCTAAGTTTGATGACCTCCTGCCTTCTGCTGCTCTTGGGAGTGTTTGCTTCTTTTTTTTTCCAATTCACTCAGTTTAGCTGTTGATTTGCTAATATGAGCTATCACAATTTTCTTTTTGGAGGCACTTAGTGCTATGAACTTTCCTCGTAGCACAGCTTTCATTGTGTCCCATTGGTTTGGATATGTTGTGTCTTCATTTTCATTTGATTTTAGAAGTCTTTGATTTCCTTCTGTATTTCTTCCCTGACCCAGTGGTCCTCTAGTAAAGAGTTGTTCAATTTCCATGTGTGTGTAGACTTTCTGTTGATTATTTTGCTATTGAAGTCTAGCTTTATTCCATGATGGTCTGATAAGATAAAAGCGTTTATTTCTATTTTATCATATCTGTTGAGGCTATCTTTGTATCCAACTATATGGTTGATTTTGTAGAAGGTTCTGTGAGGTGCTAGAAGAAGGTGTATTCTTTTGTGTTTGGTGAAACGTTCTGTAGAATTGTGTTAGGTCCATTTGATTCATGATCTCTGTTAGCCTCATTATTTCTCTGTTTGGCTTCTGTCTTGATGATCTGTCCATAGTTGTGAGTGGGGTGTTGAAGTCTCCCACTACTACAGTGTTTGGATAAATGTGTGATTTAAGTTTTAGAAGTGTTTCTTTTATAAATGTAGGTGCCTTTGTATTTGGGTCATAGATGTTCAATATTGAGATGTCCTCTTGATGAATATTTCCTTTAATGTGCATGTAATGCCCTTCTCTGTCTTTTTTTATTAATTTCAATTGGAAGTCTATTTTGTTTGATATTAGGGTGAATACTCCAGCTTGTTTCCTGGGTCCATTTGCTTGGAAAACCTTTTCCCAGCCTTTTACTCTGAGGTAGTGTTTATCCTCAATAGTGAGGTGTGTTTCTTGTATACAGCAAAAAGATGGGTCTTGTTTACTGATCCAGTCTTTAAATCTGTGTCTTTTTATTGGCGAGTTGAGTCCATTGATGTTGGTGGATATTAGTGACCAGGGGTTGTTATTTCCCATTATTTTGGTATAGCTGGTCGTTTTGTGGTGCTTTTTGTTTAGTTGCTGTGGAGGTTTCTATTTTCTCTGTTTTCTTGGGTGTAGTTATCTTCTCTGGGTTGTAATTTTCCTTGTAGGATCTTCTGTAGGGCTGGGTTTGTGGGTAGATATTGTTTAAATTTGATTTTGTCATGGAATATCTTGTTTTCTCCATCTATGTTGATAGAGAGTTTTGCTTGGTATAGTAGTCTGGCTGAGCACCTATGTTCTCTCAGGGCTTGTAGGACATCTGTCCAGGCCCTTCTAGCTTTTAAAGTTTCTGAGGAGAAGTCAGGTGTAATTCTGATGGGTCTGCCATTGTATGTGACTTGGCCTTTTTCTCTTACAGCTTTTAATATCCTTTCTTTGTTCTGTACATTTGGAGTTTCAATTATTATGTGGTGAGAGGAATTTCTTTTCTGATCTAATATGTTTGGTGTTCTGTAATCCTCTTGGATTTTTATTGGCATCTCTTTCTTTAGGTTTGGGAAGTTTTCTTCTATGATTTTGTTGAAGATATTTTCTGGACCATGGAGTCGGGAGTCTTCTCTTTCCTCTATGCCTATGATTCTTAGGTTCTGTCTTTTCATTTATTCCTTGATTTCTTGGATATTGTGGGTGAGAGATTTTTTAGCTTTCTCATTTTCTTTGGATCTTGTACTGATTTCTTCCATCGAATCTTCCATGTCTGAGATCCTGTTTTCCATCTCGTGAATCCTATTTTTGGTACTCAAATCCATAGTTCCTGTTCTCTTTCCTTGATTCTCCATTTCCATTTTTAACTCTGACTTTGTTTTCTTTATTGTTTCCATTTCCTTTTTGATTTCTTGAGTGATTCTATTTGTTTTATACATTTCCTTCTCCAGTTTGCTAGTCTTTGCCTGGAAGTCTTCCATTGCCCTCTCTTTTTCTTGTTCAAGGTGGGCCACCTTGTTCTGAAGTTCTCTAATGGTGTTTTCCATCGCTTTCGTATGTGCAATTGTGGCTCCTTTGAATTTCTTCATAGATTTAAGTTCTTCTTGAAGGGACGCTATCATGTTCCATAATATAGAATTGTCCTTGTTTTCAAGTGTTTCAGCTGTGGTGAGGTGTTCCGGGCTGGATAAAATAACATTGCTTTCTTTGGTTGGAGTCATTCCGCTCTGTTTTTTTTTTTTTTTTTGTCTGGGTTCTCTGGCCATTGGAAATTTCTAGCTGTCTTCTGGACTTGGGTGCAAAGGGGGTGCTTTTGTGTAGGAGTCGAATTGACTTACTCCACCCCTGTAAGGTGAGTCATTCAGCCCCGCCTCCTAGGTGGAGACCTAACTAATCCAGGGGGTGGAGCTGTGTACACCTAAGCTTTGGTTCCCTGCGCAAAGGGCCATTACTTGCAAATACCTCACAGTTTTCCCAGGGTTGGCTTCTGTGGTGGGTAAATCTGCCTTTACCCATGATAGCCTTGTGGTTCCCACAGCCCAGTCTGGAGACTAGCAAGTGACATCACGGTCAACTAAGTTCCCATATACCGCAGTGGGTTGCATTCTGCCCTCTGATGGCACTCTGCAGCCGAGCTGAGTGCACTTCCCTGGGTAGCAACCTTTAGCCTGATAGCTGGATAGGCTGTGAGAGACATGGGGGTGCCCAGCAGGCTGGAGATTATCTCTGCGTGCAGTCTGAGTGTTTCTGCTGGGTATTATATTGGAACTTACCCGGCGTGTCTCTCCTGGTGGGGGATGAGGGATCCTGATTCCAGAATTCAACAGCTTCCATGAGTGTCCGAGAATAGGAGGGAGCATCCTGCCCAGGGACCCCCAGTGTTCCCTGGGTAGTTGGGTGAGGCCCAGGGGGGTCAAGCCCCCCCAAACCCATTTGTACAGTTCATGCAACACCAGTCGCCCTTTGGCTGTTTCCTCCGAGATCAAAATACGTCCGAGCGGGCCACCGCCATCTTGAATCCCCCTTCAAAATAGCCAAAAATTAGCCAATTATAAATTGGCTAATTAAACTATTTTAACAGTATTTATATTATTGTTAATTTTTTTGGCAGCCTTTAATCCTTATTCCGCCATTAAGCAGACATTATAAATGAGTACACAGAAACCATGTGGATTTTAACAAGCCTTGGCCTGAGTTGTGCATTCCTGGCCCATCTAAGCTAGCTCACAATTCTATTACCCAAAAATGACCCCATATATACATACGTCCCCTTGGAATACCATTCTCCACGCCATGTCAATGTTCCTGGCCATGTGGAATGTGGTTCTTTTTTTCTAACCCATGGCATGTGTCTTCTTCTTCCTGCTGCTGGCTAGAATGAATTAATCCTCTGTCTAAAGCACAGGCTTCCTCTTAGGAAGTCCCACCTTTTTCTGTCTTTGTCCAATCGCAGGCCTCGGCATTTTATTTAACCAATTAGAGTCAAGGTAAGTAACAGACAGCAAGCAGCACCAATTAATTAACATTTAGAATGCTTAACACTACTCCAACACCCTTCTAGCATTTATTTTTTAATGACTGACAAACCACCAGAATTAGAATCTCTATTTAGTTTTTGCATCATTTTTCTGATGGTTGTGACTGAACATTTTTTAATTTTCATATATTGAAAGCTGTCTATTATTTTCAGTAACTTTTTTGTTGATTTATTTTTAAAAATTCTTTATATGTTATAGATATTAAACCTCTCAGACATCTAGCAAAAATCTTATCCTATTCTGTAGGCTGTTTCCTCCCTGTACTGTTTCCTCTGCTGTTCAGTTTTGTCATTTCACTTGGCTCCATTAGTCAATTGTTGTCATGTCTTTCTGGACAACTAATGTCTTTTTTGAGAAAGCCCTCTCTGGTACTCATGTCTTAAAATTTTTTTTTTCTTCTTTCTCCTCTAACAGTTTCTGCTTATTCATACACTTACACTAAGCCTAGACTCTGAAATCAGTAGCTGGAACTAAATCCTCTTTAGGTAGTGTTATAGCTGCATAACCTAAGGGAAGTTCAATTATTAGTCCTCTTATGATGGATATAGGAAATGAACTTGATGGAGTGACTGAAACCTAAGCATTGAAGGGTCGATCCCACAGTATTCCTTCACAGACAGATTGCTTTGGTCAGCTGTTCTCTAAAACCAGTTCGCAAAGTGTGGAAGTTTAAACATTAGTGATAAAAAATGTTTAGTTGTGGTTTCAGATGGGATTAAATACAAGTGGATTGTATTCTAAAGAATTTCTCCTTTTCATTTTTTCCTGGCTCTTGTATTAAAAAGAAGTTTCCATCCTTAAAAGGAAGATCAAATTTTATACTAAGAATCTTGACAGATTCCTGTTTCTAGTTAGAATTACCATTTTAAAAATGTGTTTATTTTTATAGCTACTCTCTGTAGTGATATTTTTTTGTAAAATTAAATTCTTTAGTTACATGAATGTTTCATTTATGTATTTCAAAAATACATAAAATATTTTCTAGAAAACAAGTTTATGTGACTTATAAAACAAGTTTTATTGTATCATGTAAAGCAATAGTATGTGGCATTCTGAGATTTTGGAAAAGCTGAATTCAGGTTTTGAGCCATAGGGCATGCTGCAGTGAGCTGATTCCAATAGTCTGTGGACTTCTGGATGGTTAGGTCTCCAGAGCCCTGGCAATGAATTTCTTAGGAACACCTCTATTTCTGTGTTGTAACTTTCTGGCCTCTCCATAATTCCATACAGTGTTGTTGATGACATAGCTTTATACATTTTCCATAACTATTTTCTTTTCCTTGACTTGTGGTATACTGAGGATTGGAGAAGGAGTCTGGGTTCATAGTGTAAAGTGGAGTTGGACTCTTCTGTAGGGGACTTATTTTGCAGTTCAGCCTGTGGCTTGGTTTCAAATGAAAATTTATACTACAAGAAGTAAGGGGGAACAAACCTCTTGAATGCAGAATAAAAATTTCAGAATACTTGGTGTTAAGCACAGGAACACTATAGTTCTGGCCAGTTCTGTGGTAGGTTGGATAAAATTACTCTTTTTCCAAAGATGCCCGTGTTTCAGTTCCCAGAACCTTAATGACAAAAGAGAATTGCTTTCCAAATATGAGATGGGAAGATTATATTGGGTTATCTAAATGGGTACAGTATACTCCTAAGAGTCTTTGTAAGAAGGAGGCAGGACAGAAACCAAAAGAGTTATTCTCCTATGTGGAGTACATAGATTAAAATTATGCATATGAATATGTACTCATATATGTCTGTAATGATCATAAAACTAGAAAGGGAATCATGGGAAGAGAAGAAGAAATCTTAAGAGAGGTGAGAAATTTTGATGATCATCAAATACATGTAATAATAAAGTAGAAGTCTGAAATAACTAGAGGAAGAGAGAGAAACAGAAGAGGCATGGGGAAGGTCTGTAGGGGAGATCAAATGAGAACAAAGTATAATAAAATATGTATGAGAATGCCATGATGAAACCTATTAGTTTGTATACTAATCTAAAGTATTATTAATAAAAATGAACAGGGAAGTAGATTTAATGATGGATGAAAAGGCATGAGCCAAGGATGGCAGGAAGTCTCCAGAAAAGTAAAAGTGGTAGATTCTCCCCTGACAAGGACTTGTTCCCTCATTTAGACTTATGACTGCCAGAGCAATGACTTAAAATGACTGTAGTCATTTGTTACAGAGGCTACAAGAAATTAACTAGTATTTCTATCTCAGGAGAGGGGCTTTGGGGGAACTGGGATTCTCAGACTCGTTAGGCAGAGTGGTTCCAGCTTCTGGGATCTTCATAGAAGCTCCTGGTGCTGTTGTGTGGTTCACTGTACTTGAAGCTGATGGGTACATATTCAACCAGGTCTAGGTAAATAGGAGGATAACAGGATAGGTTTGGAGGTGTTCATCAGAAGTGTTAGTGATTATTGTCAATCTGATGCCTGTTTTTCCATTCTCTTACCCATGCAGAAATTAATTCACTCACTTCTTTCCCCTTCCAATCAGAGATGTTCTGTTAGAGAAGTATCTTAGTTACTTTCTATTACTCTGAAGAGACACTATGACCAAGGCTTTCTTATAAAATGAAGGATTCAATTAGGGGCTTGTATATAGATTTAGAGGATTAGTTCAAGATTACCATGATGGGAAGCATACAGGCATAGTGTTAAAACAGTAGGTGCTAAGAGCTCTACATACTGACTAGCAGGCAACAGGCAGAAAGCTGGAGAGACACTGGGCCTGGCATGGGATTTTAAAACCCCAGAGCCCATCCCCAGTGACAAGGCCACATCTCCTAATCCTTCTTAAACAGTTCCACTAATTGGGGATGAAGCATTCAAACATATGAACCTATGGTGGCCATTCTCATTCAAACCATAACAGGAAGCTTATCCCAGTTACAGGCAAGTAGAGACTTATTACTTAATCATTCACATATTTCTTAGTGGCTGTTACTGGTGATCTTAGAAATCCAATAAGAATAAAGAGAAAAATCTATTAAGTATATAGAAAAGGGATTTCTGTGTTATGAAAAAGAAAGCACCATCCTATTATTGACATCTGCCCTTTGATAATAAAAGAGACTAATTTTAGAAGTAATTATTACTGAAAACAGCAGAGCAGATGGGGTGGAAGAATCTCAGACTTGGATAATATAATTGTCACACAACTGGTTGGTTGTTATACTGGATATTTAATTATTCAAAACAAGTTTGAGTTGACTACTGCCTACAGCCAGAATAATTTTTTAAAGTGTGAATATAAAATGAGGTTAGTATAAAGTTTTTTTTATTGTTGTTGTTCCGTTGTTTGTTTGTTTATTTATTTATTACTTCAGGTTACATCTCCATCATAGTGTCCTCTTTCCACCCCTCCCAGTCCCGCCCTCCCACTTTCTACCCCCTATTCCTTCCATCCTACTCCTCTGGATTGGAGTGTCCCTACATATCAGTCCCCCACCTCAGTTCAGAAGTCATATGAGGGCCAAGAGCCTCCTCATACACTAGGGGCCTACAAGGCAGCACCACTAGGGCAAAGTGTCTCACTGACAGGATAAAAAGTCTATGTTCATGTTCCCTTTGGTGCGTTGGTTGTAGTATAGCTATCCTGTACTATGTGGCTAAAATATGACTATAAATGAAAAGATGCCATGTGCATCCTTCTGGGTCTGGGTTAGCTTACTCAGGATGAGCTTCTCTAGTTCTATCCTCTTGGCTGCAAATTGCATGATTTCGTTGTTTCTGATAGCTGAACAGTAGTCCACTGTGTACATGTACCACAGTTTTTTAATCCATTCTTCGGTTGAGGGACATCTGGGTTGTTTCCAGTTTCTAGCTATTACAAATAAAGCTG
This sequence comes from Lophiomys imhausi, assembly GCA_907164525.1. Lineage (NCBI taxonomy): Eukaryota > Metazoa > Chordata > Mammalia > Rodentia > Muridae > Lophiomys > Lophiomys imhausi. The sequence goes on along the minus strand of CAJQZJ010009486.1, from coordinate 595,281 downwards.
CTATGAACATAGATGGGGAAACTTCCTTGTGATTTGGTAAGGAGTCATTTGGATGTATAACCAGAAGTGGTAGGGTTGGGCCCCTAGGCAGAGCTATTCCAAGTTTTCTAAGATATTGCCAGACTGACCTCCATAGTGGCTGCACAAGCCTGCACTCCCACCAGCAATGGAGGAGGGTTCCCCTTTCTCCACACCCTCACCAGCATGTGCTGTCATTTGAGCTTTTGATATTAGCCATTCTGACAGGTGTGAGATGGACTCTCAGAGTTGTCTTGAGTTGCATTTCTCTGATGAGTAAGGATGCTGAGCATTTCTTCAAGTGTCTCTCAGCCATTAGGAATTCTTCCTTTGTGAATTCTCTATTTAGCTCTGTCCCCCATTTTTTGATTGGATTATTTGGTTTCTTGGCATTTAATTTCTTGAGTTCTTTGTAAATTTTGGATAATTGCCCTCTGTCAGATGTGGGGTTGGTGAAGATCTTTTCCCCAGCCAGAATAATTTTGTTAAAACACTTTTTCATGACTGGTTCCTTGGCAGACAGTAGAACTGGCTTTAACTACAAGGAACTGTGATGAATTTTAAGCAGAGATCACTCATCATGAACAAATGACTTGGCATCTATTGATTGATGTTTAGCTTCTCAACTGGAAGGATGCCCACGTTGCAGCATTGCTGTTAGGACTGAGTTCATTCCTAGGAAGTAACTTTGGAAATTCAGAGGTGCCTACAGGAGGAAGATAAGAAATTTGTCTTCCAGGTACTATGACTCGAAGAGAAAATATAATTTTTTCCCATTTATTTTTGTCTGTCAAAGTCAGTTAATGTCCTAAATAATGGAAAATATAGCTATTTCTTTGAGATAGTTAATATATGTTTATTTGGATAAAAAGACCACATGGGGCCTCTTGTCACAAGCATGGCATAGGTGGGCAGGTGAGCAGTAGACACACAGAGGTCATATGATGCAGGCAGAGGATGCCACCCAGCCATGTGGCCTGCATGTATCAGGAACCACTGCAATGTGGTGGACAGATGGGAGAGAAAAAGAAGTGGAACAGTTTGAACATTATGAAGAGAGATGAAATTAGAGACGCTAGGGTCGAGAAAGAATAGCCTGATTTGAGTAGCCAGCTCCACTACCTGAGGCCATGGTGAAGTCCCAGCTCACGCTGCATATTGTTCGATGGTCTGTGGCCATCAGTGTAGATGAAAGTGGCTTATATTACCATTAGAAGCCGCGGGGATGTCCCTGGTCTGAGCAGATTCCTGAGACCACTTAGATGTGCACAACCGTCCCCGCCCCTCACTGGCTATGGGATTCTAGAGAGATAGCCCTCACCCAGGGCAGCACTCAGAGAACAAGCTCTGCAGCTCATCTGGGCAGCAAGGAGAGCTGGCCCTGGTTTGGGGGGCTCAAGTGAGTTGGCCAAGAGAATGAGAGGGAGGGATAACCGGCCCAGTCTCTTGCTGGCTGTAGTACTTGGGAGAGTGAGTCCCACCCCTGGACTGGGATGCCCAATAGAACTGGCTCTGGAGGCAAGAGTGCTGGTGAGCCATCCCTGGAGGCAGGATGAGCATTCCTGCCAGCACTGGTTGGGCTAGCCCAAGCAGTGCTCCAAAGCTTGTTTTGGTAGTGCAGATAAGGGAAAGTCTCCAGGCTGACCAGCTCAGCTACCACCCAGATCCAGATTCAGGGCATTGAGTTGGTCCATCTCAAAATATATATCATCTGTGAATTATTGGAGCAAGTGAAAGGGCCAGCCCTGCTGATCCAGAACTGCAGGATCTCCATGACACAAGGCAACACTGGATAAACAGGAGGTGTCTTGATGCGGATCCAATACTGATGGTGTGACAGAAGCCAGAGACCTTGAACCAGACCAATGACTCACTGCAATGAACATTTGCAAGTGATGATGTGTGACAGAGGGATATACTGTAGGATACACTGTGTCAGCCTCTATGACAAGATGTTTTCTATTCTTTTGTTTATTTTATTTTTTGTTTGCTTTTTATTTTCTTTTTACTTTTTATTTTATTTTAATATTTTATTTGGGGACAGAGGTTGCAAGGGTGAAAGGTGAATACAAGAGGCCAGCGACATGAATGGGACTGTGCTACATGATGTGAAACTCACAAAGAATCAATAAAAAGTTGAAAAAACATATGGATTATGAATATTATTTTTCTAGAACAAGAATATAAGCCCCTTGAAGACATTTGCCACATACAATATGCTTTTTGGTTTTGAGTGACATTTTCTGAGAAGTTTCATTTTATGTGACAAGCCTTAGTGATTGTCAAGAATTTCTAAGGGACTCTGCTGAGAAGGTTTAGTCATGTATGAACAAAAATGAGAAAGAATGTTGTGTAATCTACTGGCAATATCTATGTATGAGATGGAATAGGAGCTGGAGAAGATTCTGGTAGTATCTATTAATGAGTCTTCTTAACTGAAGATCATGTCACTTGAGTTAACAGAATTCTAAGTGTCTGTGTACTGGCTCTGTGTAGCTGTGAATAGGAGTGACTACTGTCAATAGGTGATTAGGTGATAGTCACAAAAGGGCAAATATATATATATATATATAAATTATTTATTTATTTTATTTTTATTTTTTTGTTTATTTATTACTTCAAGTTATATCTCCATCACAGTGGTCTCCTTCCACCCCTCCCAATTCCACCCTCCCACCCTGTCCTCCCTCTCCCACCCGTCCCGCTCTTCAGATGTGCAGTGTCCCTATATATCAGCCCCTCTCAGTTCAACAGTCGTATGAGGGATAAGAGCTTCTTCTTGCACTGGTGGCTTACATGGTAGCACCCTAGGGAAAATTGTCCCATTAATAGGTAACAAAATCTATGTTCCTGATCCTTTTGGTGTGTTGGTTGTAGAATAATTATCCTGTACTATATGGCTAAAATCCAGTTATAAGTGAATAGATGCCATGTACATCTTTCTGAGTCTGGGTTAGCTCACCAAGAATGAGCTTTTCTAGTTCCATCTGTGAATTGGATGGTTTCCTTGTTTCTGATGGCTGAGTAGTATTCCATTGTGTAAATGTACAACAATTTTTTAAATCCATTCGTCGGCTGAGGGACATCTGGTTGTTTCCAGTTTCTAGCTATTACAAATAAGGCTGCTATGAACACAGATGAGGATATGTCCTTGTGGTTTGGTGAGGAATCATTTGGGTGGATACCCAGAAGTGGTATGGCTGGGTCTTGAGGTAGGGCTATTCCAAGTTTTCTAAGATATCGCCAGACTGATTTCCATAGTGATTGTACAAGTTTGCACTGTTCCCCTTTCTGAACAACCTTGCCAGCATGAGTTTTTGATCTTAGGCATTCAGGTGTGAGATGGATTCTCAGACAAGGGAAAGTGTTCCTGTCATTTATTTGTTCTTTTCTTTTTTTAAGTATTTATTTATTACTTCAGGTTACATCTCCATCGCAGTGTCCTCTTTCCGCCCCTCCCAGTCCCGGCCTCCCACCCTCTGCCCCCTATCCCTTCGATCCCACTCCTCTGGAGTGGAGTGTCCCTACATAACAGCCCTTCACCCCCGTTCAGCAGCCATATGAGGGCCGTATGTGCTCTAATTTTCTCCAAGTAAATTTTCCAGACCTTTGAGTGGACACATCTGGGGTTAGGTTTAACCTCTGCTGGGATTTTCCTCTCCCCATACCAAATATAATGTATAAATAAAATAATATGGGCATGGCAAGCAGATCTCTAAGCACCTAAGATTCCTGCCTCTTGGCGCACACATCTTATATAATTCTCTTTCTTTGTGTGCTGAAAGGACCTGTGAATATGGTGTAATGTTGTGATTTAAATTTGAAATATCCCTTACAAGCTCTTGTCTCTGAACATCTGGTCCCCAGCTGGCAGTGCTGTTTGGGGATCTTACACAAGCTTTAGGAGGTAGGATCTGGTCACTAGAAGTAGGTTACTAAGAGAAGACCTTTGTGAAAATATCATCTCTGGTTCTTGTTACAGCTTTCTGATTTCCACAGTGGTTGTACAAGTTTGCATTCCCACCAGCAATGAACGAGTGTTCCCCTTTCTGCACAGCCTTGCCAGCATGAGTTTTTGATCTTAGATGTGATGAGCTCTCATGCCATGATCTCTGCCATGCCTTTCCCACCACAATGGGTTGAAAACTATGAGCAAAATATATCTTTCTTTCCTTAGGTTGCTCTAGTCAAATCTTTTGTCATAGTGATGAGAAAAAATTAATGAGTACAGATGTCATTCCTATGATCATATTCTGTTGTGAAAAAGTAAAGCAATTTTTTTAGATGTGATTAAGGATAAAAATCTACCAATTTTGAGCTATTACAAGGCAGGTGATTTTTATTCAAGTGTGTTAATGGTTTGGATGTGAGATTCCCTACCCTCCCTCCCAGCTCATGTGATTGAACATTTGTTCCCACCTGCTGGCACTATTTTGGGAGATTGTAGAACTTTGGGGACTGTGGCTTCACTAGCAGAAATAGGGTTGATGGTGGAGAGCCTTAAAAATAATAGCGTCTTCTGGCTCTAGTTCCAGCTCTCTGCTTCCCAATTTAGCAAAATGTAACAAGCTATGTTGTAAGAGTCCCATCCATTGATGGAACCAATCCAGCCACCACACCTTCCCAGCATGACACACTAATTCTGCTTAAGCCAAACTGTTAGCTAAAATGATTCCTTTCTCCCTTAAGTTGTTGACAGAAATTCAGTTATAGTGATATAAAAGTAACTAATATAAAGTCAAAGTCCATATAAGAGAAACTAGCTAGCATCTAGGAAGTCTGTATTTTAAGAAGGCTTAAGAGAGAGGGGGGATGGAGGAAGGAGGTACCCCAAGGCAGCTTCAAAGATTTGGGAGCAACCCCAGAGACACCCAGTGGGAAAGCAGGGACCTCAGTGTGGATTTCAGACCTATAAAGAGGAAAATATGGTTTACATTCTCACTCAAGGCTGGGTGGAACTGGCCATAACATGGAAGTGAACTCTGCCAATAGATGCATAAACATTGAAGAAAGACCAAGTTCCAGGAAATGGCATAGTGCATTGCTTTTCTGTACAACACTAATCAGGGGCCCAGAAATGCCATGTTTAGATTTCTGACTCATGGTAACAGGGAGCTTTTTCTCAGCTTTAAATGTGTTGCGGTGTCAAAGAAAATACACACAATTGCTAAGTAAATGATGCAAGGAAGAGTGAAAGAAACAGAAATTCTACATGGACTTTAGAGTGATAAAGAGAAAAACATGGTTTATGTTTTCACTCAGTGAGTGTACATCAACTGTATCCTAAGTCCACCAACATATCCATCTTTTTGTCTCCTGGTTGTGTGAGCAGCATAGAGGCCACATTGTTGCTTATGATTTTGCTACAGCAAAGACATTCCCAGGCCATGTAAGATTTCTCTGTTATTTCTTTTAAGAAAAAAAGCATGATAGTACACATAGAAGTAAACTTCATATGGTATTACTGCCTTTGCAAATATAACGACATTTTTCAGTAGTCCTTCAATTTTAGTTATGTATGAATAAAATCTTTCATATGTGTGTTGCATAAACAGAAATATGTATTATTTAACATTATATAATTACATTTTATCATCTTCATAGTTGTTTTTAAACATTAAATAATATGATTAGTGAATTGACATATTAAGATTTCCATAGTAATTTTCTATTATTGGAAATAACTGAGATGATTTATATTAGGAATTTTCATCTGCTATTGTAAATAATAACTATGCTTGACATTGAAGTTATAGTTTTCTTTTTTAATTAATTAATTAGTTAATTAATTAATTTTTTACTATTTATGTATTACTTCAACTTACATCTCCATCACAGTCCCCTCCCTCCATCCCTACCAGACCTTCCCTCTCACCCTCTCTCCCTTCTCCCACCTATCTTACTCCTTTAGTGTGGAATCCTTTACAAATCAGTCCCCTAGAAAGCTCTACCTCAAGGCCCAGTCATACCACTTCTGGGTATACATCCAAACAATTCCTCACCAATCCACAAGGGCATCTCCTCAACTATGCTCATAGCAGCTTTATCTGCAATAGCTAGAAACTGTAAACAACCCAGATGTCCCTCAACTGGTGAATGAATAAAAAAGCTGTGGTACATTTACCCAATGGAATACTACTCAGCCATCAGAAACAAGGAAAGCATTTAATTTGCAGCCAAACGGATGGAACTAGAAAAGCTCATCCTGAGTGAGCTAACACAGAACCAGAGAGATGCACATGGCATCTATTCACTTATAGTCAGATTTTAGCCATATAGCACAGGATAACTATACTACAACCAACAGACTGAAAGGAACAGGAACATAGACTTTGATACTTGTTATTGGGATACTTTGCCCTAGTGGAGCTGCCTTGTAGGCCCCCAGTACAAGAGGAAGCTACAGTTTTCTAATTGCATAATGATTTTAGGATGTGTTTCTGATAATGGTACTACTGATGAAAAGGGCCTTTTTCAATATACAAACCTCCTGTAGTATGAACTGCTATGTGTTTCTTCATTTCAACATCATTTTGTCAGTCTTAGAAGTTTATTTGTAAATGTAGGCCTATTTATTTTTCAAAAGCGAGCTTTATTGAGGTATAATTCTTCCAACAAGATACACTGTGAGCAATTCAAGAAATTGACAATTTTATAAGCAGCCACACAACTTGTCACAGTCAAATTATAAAGTATTTTAATTGCTTCCCTTATTTTCTTGTGCCCTTGCTCCATGAAAACACCAATAAGCTTTCTGTTTTACCAAAATATTCTGTAAGTGGAATTGCATAGTCTATATGTTTTGTGTCTGTTTTATGTTTTTTAAAAAATACTTTTACTATTTTTCCTGTAATGTGTGTATTAGTAAGCTTGCTCTTTATGTACAAGAATGTGTACATCACAATTTATTTATTGTTTCTTCTGATATTGAACATGTGTGGTGATTCTGGCTCTTCAGTGTTATTACTAAAGTTGATCTAAACATTCTTTGTGTGGATATGTTTTCAGTTCTCTTAGGTATTTACTTAAAGAGTAGATGGCTGGATTATATATAAATATTGTTTGTAGAAAATGACCAAACTATTACTAAAGTTCCTCAACTTGTTCATATCATATAGGGAATGGATCAGAGTTCATTCTAGTCATTCCACAACTTTACCAACACTTGGTATTATCAATATTTTATTTTAACTAGTGTACTGGGAAAAGATTGATATCTCATTATGTTTTTCCATTTAATTTTATATGAATTCTAAAATGTTTTATCATTTATACATTATTATTTTTATTATTTATATGTTATTATTATATATACACCTTTAATTAATTAGACATTATATTTCCAACCATGTACATAACATATTTGGATCATTTTCCTCTAGCTCTCTCTTGTCATCCTCCCACTCCTGTTGCTAGTAATCCTTTCTCTTCCCATGTCTATTTTTATGGCTCAATGAGTTTCATTAGTTTCTGTATAAGTGCAATGTGTGTGTGTGTTTACATGGGCACCAATGGTTACATTATTGAAAAATGTGTGCCTTCTTCCATCAACATCTATTAGCTATCCTTATGGAGTCTCATGAGGCCTTCCCCCTTACCTGCTATTTACTACCTACAGTCTTCATGAAGGAGTGGGGTCTCCTGAGTCCTTTCCATGACAGGGTGTGGATGAATCCAGACTTGTGCAGATCTTGTGCAAGGCATTCATGGCTGCTGTGAATTCAAGAGTGCCATGCCTGGAAGACATGTTCTACAATACTCTACTACTTACCCCAGCTCTCAAGTTTTTTACTCTCTCTTCTATCATGCTCCCCTGTGCCTTGGGTAGTGGTGATGGAACCATCCCATTTACACTTGGGTATTCAGTAGTCACTTTCTGTCAATACTTATTACTATGCTTACTATAGTAAGCCTTGGCAGATACCTCTGTCCACTGCATAAATGAGTTTCTCTGACCAAAGCTGACAACAGCAGTAATTCATGGTATAAATATAATTATCTAGAAGAAAATTTGGCAGGTATATCCATGTCCATTTAGCACAACAGCTGTAGCTTCTGATATGTTCCCTATGTACAGTTTTAAGATGAAAATCAGTGCGTGAAATTTAATTTCTATTACTATAACAAAGATAAAAGAGAAGCCATACTTTGCAGAGGAAAGAAAAGTTATTAAACATTATCATATAAGAAAGTATCAAGATATATAGGTACTTTGATTAGTCATAACTGAAAAGACCTCAGACACACTCACATGTGGCCTCAGAGGCACAGTTGAACTGCATGAGAAGGCTTTTATTTAGTTTGTAAAAGCAGGAAAACATTCCTGATAATATTTCTCCTCTTATTGTGCTGATAAGAGCTGCATAAATAAATATGAAATGCCCCTTCTTAGATTGAATCTTACTCAGTAAGCCTAGAAAGAAGGAGAACAGAATTGAATATTTACCAATTTTGGACAGCGATTCCTCATTCAGTTTCTGTGAAGGGCTTGCTGTGCCAATATCTTGATTCTAGCAGAAAGGACAAAGCCAGTCTTCTGTCTGCCTGCATAGGAGGTAGGGGAAAGAACCAATATGAACTCCTTAGTCAGCAATGACCATGACCAAAGTCCTTGGACTCCAGTATCTTTCATAAATGGACAGGAGGTGATCCCTAGACTTGAATCTCTATAAAGACAATCCTTCATGTTATGGAAATTAGCTTATTGCTTTATGCTAAACCTGAGAAAATGTGTAGAAATATGAATAAGATGATCTTTAAAAGACATGCACAGCATGAGAGTTGCAACATTCAATTCAGGAACTTTTACACACCAATAGTACAGTCATTATCTGAAATCACACCTAAGTTTATATGTATGATCATACGTTGTGTCTTAATGGACTATTGGTAATTTACAACTGGAGAGAGATTTCAAGAGCAGTGATTTTTGAGTAATTTGTTGTTACTAATATGGTTGAAGTTCAAGCAGTAACCAGTGTGGGAGAAATTTCTGTTATGATTACTGAAAGCATATCATTATCTTGTCCAATTATATATGTTTTTCTTATTGATTTCTAGTTATATTTTTAACTAAAAAGGATTTGAGTTGAATACCTAGGTCTTAGTCATATAGTTAAAGCACATAGATTTCATATTGCTTCATTCTTTCTTTTATTGGAACTATATTTTCAAAATTCAATCAAATGAATAGTACATTACATGATCATTTTTAAGTTTTTAGACATGTCCTTCTTTAATTATCCAAATAAAGATTACAAGCCCACTTTATATGTTTCTTTCAAAATTTATAGTTTTTATTAATTTAAGTGCTGCAAGCTGATTGTTTTAAAAATATGCAAAGTTTGAGATAATTTTAAGGTTACTATGCTTACATGTCAATGATGGTTCATATATTTTTGCATATTTGAAAACACTATTTACACTTCTGACTGTCTTGGAATCCTGCCAGATTTATATTTACTGTCTTTATTTTCAATAGTTGATTTGTGTTCTTTAACATAGATGGACCTTTTGGATAACCCAGATTCTTATTGATGTATCATGGCACCATTTTTCAGCTTAAAGAAATGGCACATTATTACCAATTTTTTTCAATTTTAAGGAATTTCTGCTGAAAAGCTAACACCATACACATAATCTCTACTTTAAATATGTTATTTTTTTTTCATTTGTAGTTTTTGAAATGTCTCAAGGCTCCATAATAGAATTCTGGGTATAAATCCCTCTGAAGTCTTCTCTGATGTAGTCATCACTTGGAGGCATATGCTTCAATTTATACATTCGATGGCAATAGTAACTTCACAATTATCTAACACTTTCATATTTTAAAAATATATATCAGTGTATGGCATGCACACAACACTAGCTACCAAAACTTCTCAGGAAGGGGAATATGTGAGTATGCATAAAGACGTGTGTGTGTGTGTGTGTGTGTGTGTGTGTGTGTGTGTGTGTGTGTGAATGTCTATGTACATGGGAGGTAATTCTGGATGGTCCTCTTTGAATATTTTATAAAATTATATTAATTTTATGCTACAACAAGGTATACCTTAAACAAGAAAATAAATGCCTAAAGTAAATGTATTTTTTTCCACAAAAGTTTATAAAATGATAGTGATGGATATCTGAAATGTAAATGTAAACTTTTATTATTTTATCCTTCACTACCCATAGTGCCTGACATAGTCCCAGAATGAGACAGGGGTTGCACATTTTTGATTTACCAGAAGACTGTAAATTTTGTGCCTTAAAATGAAAATGTGGGACAAATGATACTAATTACCATATTAGAGACACAATATGAATTTTCTACCTGGGGTATTTGTTTTCTTAAGCAAAGATAACCACATCAGGATCACTAGATAGAAGTACTTTGTAAGAAAGACTAGTGTGAGAAAATGTAGCACCCAGCTCCACATCAAATGGAAGCTCTCTGACACGACAGTGTGGACACAGAAAGTTATACTCAACTTTTGCTAGATGAGCATTCCCTCAGAAACATCCAGCAAAGCCACTTAACAAGAAATGGATCCCCTATTCTACTCCATGTAGAGGAGTATTGAATAATCTCCATTTGGAGATAGTTGCATTAGTGACAAGCCTGTCATTGAGCAAGAAAAATCCCTGGCTTTACCTGTAGTCAGAATGCTGTCCAAAAAGGACAATACTTGGAAGCAGGTAAGTTGACAGCTTAGCTCTGCCAAGACAGGGTAGGGAAGTCCTTAATAATTTCTGCTTTACAATTAATGTCTGTCAGAAATACTGGGCCAATAGGCTGAAGATAGATGCTCTAATGTACGGAGAGAAATTGGGGACTGTCCAGGCATCTAGTTGTCTGTCATTTCTTAGTTATGGAAGATGCTGGATCTTCCTGTGTAATCAGATATATTTATCCTTCTCAGGACTCTGATGCTTTTGAAGACTAGATAATTATAGTCTCCCAGTTAAATTTTAAGTTGTTTAGGAATTAAAAGGATGTTCCAGGTCTAAGAAGATGTTTTTAAGTTGGTAATGCAATTTAGGATGAAAAATGAGTTAGGTATAGAACTTTAAACTCATGGAGATAGATAGATAATAGAATATTAATATCAGTTGCCAAATAGGTATGGACTGAACATTGAGAAACTATGTTATACTATATAATTTTCATTATTGTGGCCTAATTATTCAATAAAAAGAATTATGGGTTCTGGGAGAAGGGGAAGAGGGTGGGAGGGTGGGGTTGGAGGAGTGGAGGGAGGGGACTGTGATGGAGATGTAACTTGAAGTAATAAATAAACATTAAAAAAAAGAAAAAGAAATGCAAAGCAGGATCACCCACAGTGTGCTTCTGGATCTCAGCCAGTCTATGTGCTCTGTGGAAAAGCTGTCTGCAGCACAAGCTCTTTGGGGAGGACATGTGTGGAGGACGGTAGGTAGCACAGACTATGCACCAAACTGAAATGAGATCACCATGGACGGGGAGGGGGGGGCAGAAGAAGAAACACTGATTTAGTATCAAATGAGGGGCTGTGCTAGTGGACTGCTGGGAAATCAGATACCTTGGCCACATTCTTTTCAAGCCAAGACTTCTGAAAGGAAGGAGAAAAATGAACAAAGAAAAAAAAATGTTTGAAATTTTAGCTTGTTACAGGGCTATTAGTGTGCAGTTGTTGCTGCTGGTAGCAATCTTCTTGTCAATGGTTATCTTCAGGAGAGTCATCACTGCCAATAGTGTGAGTGTTAGGCACAAAACGATTTTATATAGTCAATAGTGAATATGTCTGTAAATGTTTCATTTGTGAAGAGCAGTCATGGTGTTTACCTTATCTGAGATTTGTAATTAAGTCTCATTTTGAAACTTGGGAAAATAATTCTACATTAATAACCTCCAATGTAAAGTTAAAGCACCAGACATCTGTATATTATCAAAATGTTATGTAAAGGCAATGGTGCCATTTACTGCATAGAATCAATTTAGCACAGCAATAAAACACACACATACACAAGTATAAGCTTTGAAAAGACTACTATTCATTTCTATAGAACTTTTCATTTAAATTCTGCTGCCATTGTTGTGCAGTAAATTCTGTTGTCATACAGCAATAGCTAAAGTGCTTTTTATTTGATGTAATCCTACTGTGTCATTAAAATATCAGTATTTTTTATGCTTTGCAAAAAATACTGATATTTTATTTGTGGATACCATTAAGCAGCACAAAGCATAGTGCAGTAACAAATGCCTGTTTTATAGCCACTGTCAGGATATATATTGTATAAGGTCCAAATATTATCAGCAACCTAGACTTAAATTATCACAACCACAAGTCCATGAAATACAAGGCATATATAATATCCCTTAGTACATGTACTGAAAGGTTAGAATTAAAAATTTGAGCTATTAATTCAAGCAGAACATACTTTTTCCCTAGAGAAATTAAAAAATAAAAAAAAGGAGAAAAGGCAAGGGAAGGTGGGGGCTGACATTGTGGAAATTTACAGATCTGAAAGAAGCTTGCAAAGAGAAAGCAAGTGAATCAGGAAATGAGAAAGGTGAAAAGTTACTTTGTTGTTGGTCACAGTGCCTTATCATTAATAAACAATATTTGGTTTATGATGTTAGGGGTTTTTTCTCAACTCACAATTATCCTCAAGAGAAATCAGAGATGCTGATGTTTCACAGAGACAAAGTACCCGTAGCATATTGCTAATTGAGAATAAGGATCTAATCATCTCAACCATAAGTTGTTCAGAAATGTAGCCAACTAAGTGAGGGGCAACAGGGAACAGCTACGGGCTTTGCTCAGAAATGGAAGGATTATATTATATAACAAGCAGAACTAGGGCACAGGGACTGTGACAAAAGATTTAACTTACTGCTAAATGCTTCCTTCTTCTAACAAATTTGTTATCACTTATGTAAATTGTGAAAGACAAATAGCATCTCCCTGCCACATGTGCATTGGCTTTTTTTTTTTTTTTTTTTGTACAGCTTTGTTGGTGGGGAAAGAATCTTTTTTTTTTTTTTACTACAAATGACAATATTAATCATAAGAGGGTGTCAGGACAAATCTGTAAGTCAATGTGGAAGAATAATTGGCTCACTGTTGTCTCCTTCTTCACTGAGGTCCTGGACAGAGATCTGCCCTATTCCATATTGCTTTTAAAGTGACAGAGATGAAGTGAAAAATGATGAACGTAGCAAAGTGCAAGCGTTCTCCCTTTCCAATGTACTTGTGTTTTAATTGAAGAGGAAGTCCAATTACTAATCATGAAAGAGATTTCAAAACCATATGCAATCTGTTCTCTAAACTACTCCATAATGCTATGCTTTTATTTTTCCTTATGATTATCTATTGCAAATTTCAGGGGCCTCTTGTCATTCTCTCCTCTAACAGAAGTTGTCCCATTCATTAGATGATTGTTTTAAATTAGCTTCCCCATCAAGAGTTTCTGGAAAAAAAAATGCCAATTCAGAAATGTAATTGTTTTCTTTCTTTTCTATTTTAATTTTGTTGCAATGATTCAGTAGGATTTTGGCTGACTGAATTTTAACACAGTTTGCAAATAGGTCCAGCATGTGACAATGAAGATGTGTTATTGTGATATCTCAGTGGACAATGTTCCATTTCTCAAAATTCTTTTAAAAATATTTTGAAAGCTAGTTGGGATTCTAAAGAGAATACTGAAAGCAATTTCTAATTGTGGCTAGTTTCAAAATAAACTGGATGAAAACTTTTAGAATTTTATGTGATATTTTGTATTTATGATATTAAAGTCGATGAGACTACAGGACTATCAATTTTAAAACATTTAGATTCCTTTCCTAATTTCTGTGTCTTGTTATGTTCAGTGTCAGCAGTGAGGATGAAGGCAGTTTAAGAAAAAAGATTATTTTAAGTAGTAGCTTATAAAATGGATTTTATTTTATCTTTCCTAGTTTTTCTAGCAAATTTTAAGTCCTACTATTAGAGTTTCCTAGTTTTTATAACAAACTTTAAGTTCTACAATTAGAGTTTCTCTTAAATTAGAGAAAAACATAAGTTCTTAAGACTCTATTTAACCCCTTTTCCCATAGACATATGAAGAATTATGTGGCTAATCCTCTAAAACTCCTGATTGAGGTTTGTATGTTTTACATATTATAAATCACTAGAAATACTTGTAGGTACCCCAGTCAATAAGAAATAACTTTATACAATTGAAGAACTCATGCTAAAACCATGAGTTTTTATAAAAATGTAAATGGAGCAATATTAAAGATAATATTACTGTTTTTCCACTACAAAATTCTAATGATTTGAAATGAATAATCTTTGCATTTGGGTTTTTAAATTGAAGAGCATTATAAAGGATGTACAGGTTGTTTAGTATGTGTAGAGTTGGAAATTTATGTAAGCATGGGTTTATAGGTGAACATATAAAAAATTTAAAGTTATTTTAGATAGAGACAATTTGCGGCGAGAGGAAGGAGAGTTTTATGTCTCACTTTCTGCCTGTTTGAAGAGTTAGAATTCTCTGTGGGTTCTGCTTTACTTTATATAATCAGTGACTAAAATAAATCTGCTATGTGGGATTATGTACTATTTCTGTAATCTTCATACAGTGTTTTTTGTTAATTTTTAGAATGTTAATAATAAAATCTATGTTAAAAGAATATAAGCATATAGAATATGAAATTAAACAATCCTGCTACTTTGCTCTTTAGGGCCCTATAGAGAGCACTTTATGCAGGTCCAAATATTCTGGTTTTCTTTCTTTTTTATTTTCACATTTATTCTGTGTGTGGTGAGGAGAGTCGTAGGAGACACAAGCAGGATGCAATTGTGAAGGCCAGGGACAATTTGCAGGAGTTAGTTCTCTTTTCACTGCGTGGTTTCTAGGGTGGAATTAATTCAGTTTGTCAGGCTTGGCCATTTGTTTCATTTCTTACAGTTTCATGTCTGAGGTCTTGATGCTTAGTGCTTCTATTTAGAAGTCTGCTTGTTTTCTGATGGGTTTCTTCAGTGGAAGATGCTGCTGAGCATGTGGTATTTGCAGTAGTTGCCCTTCACTGGCTGTTTGGGAACTCACTGTCAAAAGGAAGCTGAAAGTCAAGGATAAACCTGTAGAGACTGCCTGTGTTCTGTAGACTTAAGGACATAGAATCTTCTCCGTCAATATGGCTTCATTTAGAATTCTGTTTGTTTGGCTTATCATTCTGGTCTGTCTTCATATACAATATGATATATCTGCACCAGGCATCAAAGTTTCTTGTGGTTTTAAACACCCACTCAGATGTAATTAATGGTCTTTTTTTTTCTTGACTTCCCCAATTCATATTAATACTTAAAGATTATACCTTAATCTTTCCATGCACTAAAATATGATTTGTATAAAAAACAACACTGTCCACTTTTAAGATAACATTCATTTATGTACATATTAGGAATATAATATTGATTTTTTTCCAAGATATAGTTTTGTTGGCAGTTGAAGTATGTATTTAAAAGATGTCAAAATGACTAATCATTCTGAAGAATTAAAGACATTTTAGCTAATACAGTGGAACAGTTGAGTGTGTTAGTTTGAGGTATGTTGTAGAACGTAAGCAATGGGATATTTTAATATTAAATATATACTGGAAAGCAATTAAAAAGTAAGATTATTATCTAAGTTTAACTTTGCCTTAATCAAAACACTGAAAAATTGGTGGAAGAATTTTATCTCATGTGGTAAGTTTGGCAAACCTGAGACTGGCTGTTATCGCAGAAGATGTATTTTAAGTCTTATTCATGCAACTTTCAAGATAAAAATATAACCACATTGTATCTTTGTTCAGTTGTTTGATATTGTTATTATGAAATGATTTCTGGAAAGTGAGCAGACCAAATTTTAGTTCAGGTTAATTTTGCTCTACATACGTGGCAAAATTATTATCTTTCTATCTCATTCTCCCTGTGTTCTTTATACAATTGATAGGTATTATGAAAGATCAAAAATCTCCTAAAGATAAAGACTTGAGGTCATTTACATTTGGCTTATGCCTAATCTTGAAGGATTAAATCTTTGATTATTGGAAATGTTGGGAAGACATTACTGGTGATTTGTTGTGCACAGTATTCTGTGCTTTAGAAATACAAAGATTGTGATTTTTTTATCTCAGAGTGTAGTAAGCAAGCCATTTAATTTGTGTGTCATTCAAATCAAACACCATGCAATTTTAAAGTAAATTATTGGTTTTATTTCTTTTTTCAAAACAGTGAGTGGTATTTTCAGCACTGTCTGAATTTTAAATAAAAACCAGGTGTATTTTCTATATTTTCTGAGATAGGCACATCTTGAGATCTCTGTAGTCTCACTACACAGCCATTCATTAACTTTCTACATACCTATTCAAATTTGACACGTAATTTCCATTTTGTATTATTACAGAATATCAGAATTATGATCAGGAAAGATTAAAATCCTGAAAAAATTTTAATTTTTTAAAATTTTTTTCTTATTATTTACAGATTGACTGAATTTACACAAAAAGTTGTACAGCTCTATAGATTTAAAAAAGGCTCTTCTATTAACTAACAGGGACATGGGTATAAATTGAAAATAAATTATTCATTGGTTAAGTGAAAGCTACGTTCTGCAGTCTATTGATACTTGGAAGTAAAGAACAGTGTTGTTCTTCTTAATCCCTCAGTTTGTTGGACGAAATCAGGTGCATAATTATAAATATGAGCTGATCAAAACCAAAGGCAAATCTAAGTTAAAATAATCACCCATCTTCCTTAGTTTGAGGATTTGTATCACGAAGGCAGCAGATGAGGAAGGGATTTTGGAGAAGGTAGCATCTAACTTGTGAAGGGATGATATCCAGGAACAGGGGAGCTGTGTTGATGGTCTCACAGGCAGAGAAAGACCACATACATATGGACAGAGAAAGAACAGATGTAATTTGGAACTACATACCTAAGTATGGGATATGGGATCAAAGGACATGAGGTTGGGGAAATAGTGTGCAAAATAAATCGCCTCTGATACCATACTAAATACTCCCATTTTGTTTAAGAAACGTAAGTTGCTCCAGCAAAACTAATGTGGCGGGGCAAAATTGCAGTCAGAAGACTATGTGTGTGTGTACACACACATATGTATGTATATATATATATATTATAATGTTTATTTATTACATCAAGTTACATCTCCATCATAGTGCCCTATTTCCACCCCTCCTGGATCCACTCTCCCACCTTCTCCTCCCTCTCCCACCCCTCTCACTCCTCTGATGTAGAGTGTTCCTACAAATCAGCCCCTATCAGTTCAACAGTCATATGAAGGGTAAGAGCTTCCCCTTGCACTGGGGGCCTACGAGGTAGTACCCTTAGGGCAAATTGTCCCATTGATAGGTAACAAAGTCTATGTTGCTGATCCCTTTGGTGTGTTGGTTGTAGTATGGTTATCCTGTATTATGTGGCTAAAATTCAATTATAAGTGAGTAGATGCCATGTACATCTTTCTGAGTCTGGGTTAGCTCACTCAGGATGAGCTTTTCTAGTTCCATCCATTTGGCTGTGAATTGCATGATTTCCTGGTTTCTGATAGCTAAGTAATATTCCATTGTGTAAATG
Organism: Lophiomys imhausi; assembly: GCA_907164525.1. Taxonomy (NCBI): domain Eukaryota; kingdom Metazoa; phylum Chordata; class Mammalia; order Rodentia; family Muridae; genus Lophiomys; species Lophiomys imhausi. The sequence goes on along the minus strand of CAJQZJ010009486.1, from coordinate 577,678 downwards.
TACAACAATTTTTTTTTATCCATTTGTCGGTTGAGGGACATCTGGGCTCTTTCCAGTTTCTAGCTATTACAAATAAGGCTGCTATAAACGTAGATGAGGATATGTCCTTGTGGTTTGGTGAGGAATCATTTGGATATATACCCAGAAGTGGTATGGTAGGGCTCTTCCAAGTTTTCTAAGATATCACCAGACTGATTTCCATAGTGGTTGCACAAGCATGCACTCCCACCATCAATGGAGGAGAGTTCCCCTTTCTCTACAACCTCGCCAGCATGTGCTGTCATATGAGCTTTTTATCTTAGCCATTTCGAGAGGTGTGAGATGGAATGTCAGAGTCATCTTGAGTTGCATTTCTCTGATGATTAAGGATGCTGAGCATTCCTTGAATTGTCTCTCAGCCATTATAGATTCCTCCATTGTGAATTCTCTGTTTAACCCTGTTGCCCAGTTTTTGATTGGATTATTTGGTTTCTTGGTAATTAATTTCTTGTGTTCTTTGTAAATTATGGATATTAGCTCTCTGTCAGAAGTGGTAAAGATTTTTTTTTTCCCAATCAGTAGGTTGCCATTTTGTTCCAATGACAGTGTCTTTTGCCTTACAGAGCTTTTCAGTTTCATGAGGTCCCATTTATTGATTGTTGGTCTTAAAGCCTGAGCTGTTGGTGTTCTATTTCGAAAGTTATCACCTGTGCCAGTGAGTTCTATGCTTTTCCCCACTTTTTCTTCTATTAGATTTAGTGTGTCGGGCCTTATGTTAAGGTCTTTGATCCACTTGTACTTAAGTTTTGTGCAGGGTGATAAGTATGGGTATATTTGCATTCTTTTACATGTGGACATCCAGTTAGGACCAGCACAATTTGTTGAAGATGCCATCCTTTTTCCATTGTACAGTTTTGGCTTCTTTGTCAAAAATTAAGTGACCATAGGTGTGTGGACTCATTTCTGGGTCTTCAATTTGATTCCATTGATCAACTGATCTGTTTCTATACCAGTACCATGCTGTTTTTATTACTATTGTTCTATAATATAGTCTGAAATCTGGGATGGTGATACCTCCTGATTTTTTTTTTTTTATTGTACAAGAGAGATTTAGCTTTTCCTTTTTTCTTTTTCTTTCTTTTTTTTTTGTTATTCCATATGAAGTTGAGAATTGTTTTTTCCAGGTCTATAGAGAATTGTGGTGGTATTTTGATTGGAATTGCATTGAATCTGTATATTGCTTTTGGCAGGATGGCCATTTTTATTATGTTGATCCTACCTATCCATGAGCATGGGAGATCTTTCCATCTTCTGATGTCCTCTTCAATTTCTTTCTTCAAGGACTTGAAGTTCTTGTCATACAGGTTTTTCACTTGCTTGACTAGAGTTACCCCCAGGTATTTTATGTTGTTTGTGGCTATTGTGAAGGGTGTTGTTTTCCTAATTTCTTTCTCAGCCCTTTTTTTTTTTGTATAAAGGACTTCTGATATTTTTGAGTTAATTTTGTATCCATCCACCTTGCTGAAGGTGTTTATCAGTTGTATTAGTTCTCTGGTGGAATTTTTGGGGTCACTCATGTATACTATAATATCATCTGCCAAAAGGGATAATATGACTTCTTCCTTTCCAATTTGTATCCCTTTGATCTCCTTTATTTGCCTTATTGCTCTGGCTAGGACTTTAAGTACTATGTTGAAGAGATATGGGGAGAGTGGGCATCCTTGCCTTGTCCCTGATTTTAGAGGAAATGCTTTAAGTTTCTCTCCATTTAATTTGATATTGGCTACTGGCTTGCCGTATATCACCTTTATTATTTCTACGTATGGTCCTTGTATGTCAGCTCTCTCCAGGACATTAGCGTCAGTGAGATGATGTTTTCTTTCTTTCAGCTTTTTTATATTGTGGATTATGTTGATGGATTTTCAAATGTTGAACCATCCCTGCATCCCTGAGAGGAAGCCTACTTGATCATGGCATATGATACATGATGTATCATGCATTCTTGAATTTGGTTTGCTAGTATTTTATTGAGTATTTTCATGTCTATGTTCATGAGGCAAATTGGTCAGATATTCTATTTCTTTGTTGGGTTTTTGTGTGGTTTAGCTATCAGGGTGACTGTGGCCTCCTAGAATGAGTTTTGCAGTGTTCCTTCTGTCTCTGTTTTGTGGAAGAGTTTGAAGAGTATTGGTATTAGCTCTTCTTTGAAGGCCTGGTAGAATTGTGTGCTGTAATCATCTGACCCTCAGCTTTTTTTGGTTAGAAGACTTTTAGAGGCTGCTTCTATTTCCTTAGGGGTTATAGGAATGTTTAATTCATTAACCTGATCTTGATTTAATTTTGGTAGGTGGAATCTATCAAGAAAATTATCCATTTCACATAGGTTTTCCAATTTTGTGAAGTACAAGTTTTTGAGGTAATACCTCAAGATTCTTTGGATTTCTTCAATGTCTGTTGTTATTTCTCCCTTTTCATTTCTTATTTTTTCAACTTGGTAATATTTTCCCTCTGCCTTTTCATTATTTTAGCTAGGGATTTGCCTATTTTGTTGTCACCCAAACAAAAAAGAATATACCTTCTTCTCAGCACCTCATGGAACCTTCTCCAAAATTGACCATATATTCGGTCATAAAGCAAACCTCAACCAATACAAGAAAATTGAAATAACCCCCTATATCTTATCAGGTCACCATGGATTAAAGCTGGACTTCAGTAACAACAGAAATAACAAAAAGCTAACTCTTGGTTTTGTCAGTTCTTTGTATTGTTCTTTTTGTTTCTAAGTTGTTGATTTCAACCCTGAGTTTGATGATTTCCTGACCTCTGCTCCTCCTGAGAGTGTTTGCTTCTTCGTCTTCTTTTTTTTTTCTAGTGTATCTAGTTCTGCTATTTTTTTTAAGTCACTCAGAGCTATGAACTTTCCTTGTAGCACTGCTTTCATTGTGTCCCATAGGTTTGTATATTTTGTACTTTCATTTTCATTGAATTTAGGAAGTCTTTGATTTCCTGCTTTATTTGTTATCGACCCAGTTGTCATTGAATACAGAGTTGTTCAGTTCTCATGAATGTGTAGACTTTTTGTTATTTCTGTTGTTATTGAAGTCCATCTTTAATACATGGTGACCTGATAAGATACAGGGGGTTATTTCAATTGTCTTGTATTGGTTGAGGCTTACTTTATGACCGATGATATTGTCAATTTTGGAAAAGGTTCTGTGAGGTGCTGAAAAGAAGGTATATTCTTTTTTGTTTGGGTGAAATGTTCTATAGATACCTTTTGAGTCCATTTGATTCGTGACTGAAACTGCAATTTAATTATCAAATGTATTTATTAATAAGCATAAACTGTAAGATCAGATGGAGCAGCTAGCATGCTGGTGGGAGGCCGGCAGGTTTGACCCACCTTAACTGGTGGCCTGACCTGTCCTGGGGAAAAAGCCCTAGATCAAGGGTGGCCTTCACCACATGCAATCTAAATTGAATTAACTAATATCTTTATTAATAATTATACATTGTTATTTTAGGCCAATGGAACAGACAGGAAGTAGCTTGGCAGAAGATTGGCAGGCTTGACTTGCCTTAGAAGTCTGTATGCCTGGAGGGACAACCTGGTGGTGCGGTCTGATGGCAAAGCTGGTGGGGTAGCTGCAAGATACTTATTAATAGCTATAATCTATTTAATAAACCAGCAGAATTGCCAGCAGTCTGGAGGGACAGTCACCAGGGATTGGTGGCATGCCAATGGCCTAGATTGCATGGACTGGTGGCCTATAGGCCTCTGCGGTCCTTTCCACAATAATTAAATACACTAAGACCTTTTAATGTTTCAAACCTTAGCCCTTAGCTGAGTAGACTCTCAACTAGCTAACCTAAATTAACCAGGACCATTTAATCTCAAAAAGCCAGGTGGCCTGTTGTTACCTTCCAGAGCTCTCAAACATGTCTGAATGCTCCCGTGTCTCTTGGTAGAAAGAGAGATTCCAATGTGAAAATTGCAGGGTACCTGATTCTGTCTCAGGAAATCCCACCTCCCTATTCACTTTCTTCCCAGCTAATTGGCCATTAGTGACTTTTATTAACCAATCAAGAGAATGGCTCAGAAGGGGCAGTAACCCGATCTCAGCATTGAAATGAGCTTATCAGAAGCAATGTATGAGACCTTCCCTCAACACATGACCTCTGTTAGTCTCATTATTTCTCTGGCTTCTGTCTTGATGACCTGTCCATTGGTGTAAGTGGAGTATTGAAGTCTCCCACTATTAGTGTGTGGGGATCAATGTATGGTATAAGTTTTAGTAGTGTCTCTGTTGCAAATGTGAGTGCCCTTGTATTTGGGGCATAGATATTCAGTATTAAGATGTCATCTTGATGGATTTTCCTTGACAAGTATGTAGTGTCCTTCCCTATCTTTTTTTTTTATTAATTTTGGTTGAAAGTCTATTTTATTGGATATTAGGATGGCTACTCTAACTTGCTTCCTTGGACCATTTGCTTGGGAAACTTTTTCCCATCACTTTACTTTGAGGTAAAATCTATTTTTGCTGATGAGATGGGTTTCTCATATGCAGCAAAATGAAGGGACTTGTTTAAGGATCCATTCTGTAAGCCTGTGTCTTTTTATTGGGGAGTTGAGTCCATTGATGTTGAGAGATATTAATGACCATAGATTGTTGTTTCCTGCTACTTTGATGCAGGTGGTAGTAGTGTGTTTGTATGTTTCTTTTGGTCTAGCCGCAGTGGAGTTATTTCTTTCCTGTGTTTTCTTGGCTGTAGTTACCTTCTCTCAGTTGGAATGTTCCTTCTAGGATCTTCTGTAGAGCTGGATTCGTGGATAGATATTGTTTGCATTTGGTTTTGTCATGGAATATCTTGTTTTCTCCATCTATGGTATTTAGTGTTTGAATGTTTTGCTGGCTACAGTAGTCTGGGCTGGCACCTTGGTCTCTTTGGGCTTTAAGACATCTGCCTAGGCCCTTCTGACTTTAAAGGTTTCTGAGGAAAAATCAGCTGTAATTCTGATGGGTCTGCCATTATATATTACTTGGCCTTTTTCGCTTACAGCTTTTAATATTCTTTCTGTGTTTTGTGTATTTGGAGTTTCAATTATTATGTGGCAGGAAGAATTTCTTTTCTGGTCTAATCTGTTTGGTGTTCTCTATTCCTCTTGGACTTTTACCTGCATCTCTTTCTTTTGATTTGGGGAATTTTTTTCTATTATTTTGTTGAAAATGTTCCCTTTTCTTTGGAGTCTGGAATCTTCTCTTTCCTCTATACCTATCATCCTTAGGTTCCACCTTTTTATTGACTCCTTGATATCTTGCATGCTGTGGGTGAGAACTTTTTTAGATTTCTCATTTTATTTGGTTGTTGTACTGAGTTCCTCAACTGTGTCTTCTAGGCCTGAGATTTGGTCTTCCATCTCTTTTATCCTATTGATGACACTCATGATTCTAGTTCTTGTTCTTTTCTCTTGGTTTTCCAACTTCAGGTTTGTCTCTGCTTGTGTTTTTTTTTTTTTTTTTTTTTTTTTTTATTGGTTCCATTTCCATTTTCAGGTCTTGAAAAGCTTTATAATTTACAAAAGAGCTTTGATGTGGAAGCCGTATAATCTTGGTGGCTTGTAGTTCTCCACAGGCTGGGTGGAGCCCTGTGGGAGGTTCTCAGTGGGCTTCCCACAGCTCATTCCTTCCTGCTGTGTCCCAACTGGATTCTCAGATCAGGGATAGGGATGGGATGTGTTATTACTGCCTGCAGGTTCCTGAGTCCAGCTGTTCTTCTTAGTGATGTTGCTGGGGGTGAACAGGTCACAGACTGCAGGCTAGAGCAGCAGTTCCCCTGCAGCTTAGGTGTCAGGATCATGATTAGAACCTCCAAAGCTGCTTTCAGGTGGCTCTTGGGTTCAATGTGTGCCTTACAATCAGACACACTGTGATCTGTTACAGCCCACATAACTCAGGCAGTGTGAAATGAATGGTACAGGGCTGTTTCACTGCTCCACAGTTGGAGCTGTCTGTGTTGTAGCCTGGGTGTTCAGCAAGGCAGTCACCAGCAGGGAGTTCTGGTGTCTGTTCACAGTGCTGGGGTTGGGGAAACTCAGTTGTCTTTTCTTGGCCAGAATCACTGTGCTCCAGTCCAGCCTGTCTGAACCGGTGGGGCTTCTAGAAGTTTCCCTGCAGCTAGGCCATCAGAAATGTGGTCATAACCATGGTCATGGTCCTTCCAGGCTGCCCCCAGGGGGATCCCAGTTTGACCTGTGCCTCTCAGTCAGATGCACTGTGGTTCAGTGCAGCCCACTCACTCAAACAGTACACAATGATATAGAACTGCTTTACTGCTTCAAGTCTGAGCTCTATATGCTGTAAATTGAGTGCCCAGCCAAATTGGGTGGGAGCAAGGTGTTCCAATATGAAGTCCACAAGGTGTCCACAGTGCTTGGACTCAGGTGAAGCTCAGCAACCTTTTCCATGCCAGAAGCACTGTGTTCCAGAGCAGCCTGCCTGGGTTGACAGGGCTTCTAACAGTTTCCATGTAGCTAGAGTTTCAGGACAGTGATTGGTCCTCACAAGCTGCTCTCAGGGGTGTCTCAGGATCAACCTGTGCCTCTCAGTCAGAAGCTCTGTGATTCAGTGCAACCCCTTTGCTCAGGCAGCACACAGTGGTCCAGAACTGCTTTGCTGCTCGGGGCAGAGATCTAGATGCTGTACCCTGAGTGCCCAGCAGAGTTCCCAGCTGAGGGCCCAGGCAAGTGGAAGGCCAGGAAGGTCCAATATGCAGTCTAATACCAATTCACAGCACGATTGTGCTCAGAGAAGTTCAGCCATCTGTTAGCTCGATCCCCCTATTACTGGTTAACCAGATGCCACCATGTTGCAAATCCTAGGGAGAATCACCCCCTGTCTTACCAGTGTGGCTTCACTGGTCTTCTTTTGGGTGTCACAATGCCTTCATTAAAGCTGTGGACTCAGGATACTGAGAAGGGCCTCTGTTTGGAGGTTGAAGCTGCCAGCTGGGTCCTGAATTGATCAGATCTGCCTACTCTTCTACTGCTGCCAGAAGTGCTTTGTCTCCAGTTTGGCATCTCTGTTTTTCCCAGTGTCTGTAAGTCCAATACAGGGTTCTTTATTGTCCCTGTCTTTGCCAGGCAAGCCTAGATAGGCTTGATCCTATCAAACTGCTGATCTGCAGGAGTATATTTCTGCGGGGGTCCAGATGGTCTTCCTGACGATCAGAATGTGTCCATGCTTATCACCACCATCTTGCCTGGGACAGTGATTTTATCTATATTGCTTCTTGATGCATTTATATTGTTTTACCTTTTCTTTTGGTTTTAATCACTGGGTCCTGTTTCATCCCATACTTTTTTATTTCTTTATTTTTTATTTCTTCAAGTTACATCTCAATCGCAGTCCCCTCCCTATTCCCCCTCCAGTCCCACCCTCCCACCCTCAACCCCCCATCCTCTTCCCTTTTTTTTTCTTTTAAGTTTAAGGTATATCTTATTTCCCCCTACAGTTTCCACTTTCAGTCCAACAAATGGCTCTTTCTGTTATAATAACAAATACAGTACAGTACAACAGAGGTAATTAGGCCACAGTTATGAGGGTTATATGGCTTAACGTACATTCCCAATGTCCACTTCATATGTACTTGGTACCCGACTTTAACATTCTACTATCTAAACATCTCCATGAGGCTAAAGGTCTATATCTGACTCAACATTCATACTAACTTACAACACAATTTTAAAAGTATCTTCTTAGATCTATAACACTCTCTTGACTCCTAAACAACTCAAAATTTAATTATGAGGCTCTAGCTATCTGTTCTTTAACCACCTCAGAGATCTGAGAGGGTTAAATATATCTGATTTTATAGGAAGTACAGGGCCTGCAGCTTCCCAAACTAAGAAATGACATACCAGTGGTTGCCTGGACAGTTCCCATTTTCTCTCCATACATTACAGCATCGATCTTCAGTCATTTGGCCCCGTTTCTCTGACAGACATTTATTGTAGAGCAGGAGTTATGAAGGACTTACCTACCCTGTCTTGGCAGAGATAGGCTGTCGACTTACCTGCTTCCAGGTTTTGTCCTTTTTGGACAGCATTCTGTCTACAATTGGGGCAAGGGGCTTTTCCTATCAAGAGATAGGCATGTGACTAATTCAATCATCTCCCACTGGAGATTCTTCGATGCTCATCTTCTACTTGGAGTAGAATAGGGGGTGCTGTCAGGAGTTGATATGTCTTGATATAAAAAAATCTAAAGTTACGAAAACATCTTTGAATGCCATATTCTGCAGATCTCTTGAGGTTTTTGAAGAGGCCCTATCTATCACTTCTATTAGGGTAAGCAGATGTTGCTTGTCTCTTGACGGTTTATTTCTGATTATCTTAGAAAGTAACTATAATAGGCTGTCATAGTACCTAACTGAATGACCGACTTGCATAACCATTAGTTTGCATTTCTTCATTATCCTAAACAGTTTATGACAATTAGTAGTAAACGGCTGAAACATCACATTTCATTTTTTTTTTCTTTACCTCCTAACCATTCCATCCCATTTCCCTGGGATGGGGTGCCCTTATATAAAAGTCCCTCATCTCAGTTGAGAGGTTGTATGAGGGCCAAGAGCCTCTTCATTCATTGGGGATCTACGAAGAAGTACCATCAGTGAAAAGTGTCTCGTTGCCCGGGAGATAGAACTACTAAACAAACAAACCAATAAACATACAATAGATAAAAAACACTAAAAAATACAAAAAATATAACTAATATATAAAAAATAGATAAAGAGTAAAAATTAAAAATAAGAAGTCTATGTGCAAGTTCCCTTTGGTGTGTTAGTTGTAGTATCGATATCTTCTACTATATAGCTAAAATCCTACTATAAGTGAATAGATGCCATATGTGTCCTTTTGAGTCTGGGTTAGTTCACTCAGGATGAGCTTTTCTAGTTCCATCCATTTGGCTGCAAATTGCATAATTTCATTGTTCCTGATGGCTGAATAATATTCCATCGTATAGATGTACCACAGTTTTTTGACCCATTCTTTGGTTGAGGGACATCTGGGTTGTTTCCAGTTTCTATTTATTACAAATAAGGCTGCTATAAACATAGATGAGTAAACTTCCTTATGATTCCGTGAAGAGGCATTTGGGTGTATACCCAGAAGTGGTATGGCTGGGTCCTGAGGCAGAACTATTCCAAGTTTTTTAAGATATCGCCAGACTGACCTCCATAGTGGTTGCACAAGCCTGCATTCCCACCAGCAATGGAGTAGGGTACCCCTTTCTCCACACCCTCGCCAGCATGTGCTGTCATTTGAGTTTTTGATCTTAGCCATTCTGACAGGTGTGAGATGGACTCTCATGGTCGTCTTGAGTTGCATTTCTCTGATGATTAAGGATGCTGAGCATTTCTTCAAGTGTCTCTCAGCCATTAGGGATTCCTCCTTTGTGAATTCTCTATTTAGCTCTGTCCCTCATTTTTTGATTGGATTATTTGGTTTCTTGGCATTTAATTTCTTGAGTTCTTTGTAGATTTTGGATATTAGCCCTCTGTCAGATGTGGGGTTGGTGAAGATTTTCTCCCAGTCTGTAGGTTGCTGTTTGTTCGAATGACAGTGTCCTTTGCCTTACAGAAGACTTTCAGTTTCATGAGGTCCTGTTTATTGATTGTTGTTCTCAAGTCCTGAGCTGTTGGTGTTCTGTTCAGGAAGTTGTTGCCTGTGCCAATGAGTTCGAGGTTTTCTCCCACTTTTTCTTCTAGTAGATTTAGTGTGACCGACCTTATGTTAAGGTCTTTGATCCACTTGGACTTAAGTTTTGTACAAGGTGGTAAGTACATTTTGTACTTACCCTAACCCTAACCCTAACCCTAACCCTAACCCTAACCCTAACCCTAGACCCATTTTGTACAATGGGTCTAAGTTCATTCTTTTACAAATGGACATCCAGTTGGACCAGCACCATTTGTTGAAGATGCTGTCCTTCTTCCATTGTGCCGTTTTGGCTTCTTTGAAAAAATTAGGTGGCCATAAGTGTGTGGGTCTATTTCTGGATCTTCAATTCGATTCCATTGATCTACTGGTCTGTTTCTATACCAATACCATGCTGTTTTTTCAACTATTGCTCTGTAGTACAGATTGAAATCTGGGATGGTAATACCTCCAGATGTTTTTTTATTGTACAGGATTGATTTAGCTATTCTGGGCTTTTTGTTGCTCCATATGAAATTGAGGCTAGCTCTTTCCAATTGTATAAAAATTGTGTTGGTATTTTGATAGGAATTGCATTGAATCTATATATTGCTTTTGGTAGGATCTCATTTTTATTATATTGATCCTACCTATCCATGATCATTGAAGATCTTTCCATCTTCTAAAAGCCTCTTCCATTTCTTTCTTTAAGGGCTTGAAGTTCTTGTTGTACAGGTCCTTTACTTGCTTGTTTAGAGTAACCCCCAGGTATTTTATGTTGTTTTTAGCTATTGTGAAGGGGGTTGTTTCCCTTATTTTTTCCTCAGCCCATTTGTTTGTTGTATAAAGAAGGGCTTCTGATTTTTTTGAATTAATTTTGTATCCAGCCGCTTTGCTGAAGGTGTTTATCAGCTGTAAGAGTTCTCTAGTGGAATTTTTGGGGTCGCTTATGTATACTATCATATCATCTGCAAATAGGGATAATTTGACTTCTTCATTTCCGATGTTTATCCCCTTGATGTCCTTTAGTTTTCTTATTGCTCTAGCAAGAACTTCAAGTACTATATTGAACAGATATGGTGAAAGTGGACATCCTTGTCTTGTCCCTGAGTTTAGAGGAAATGCTTCAAGTTTCTCTCCATTTATTTTGATGTTGGCCACTGGCCTGCTGTATATTGACTTTATTATTTCTAGATACGGCCCTTGTATGCCCATTCTTTACAGAACTTTTAGCATGAAGGGGTGTTGGATTTTGTCAAATGCTTTTTCTGCATCTAGCGAGATTACCATATGGTTTTTTTCTTTCATCTTGTTTATATGGTGAATGACGTTGATAGATTTTCATATGTTGAACCATCCCTGCATCCCTGGGATGAAGCCTACTTGATCATGGTGTATGATACTTTTGATGTGTTCTTGAATTCTTTTTGCTAGTATTTTATTAAGTATTTTTGCATCTATGTTCATGAGGGAGATTGGTCTGAAGTTCTCTTTCTTTGTTGGGTCTTTGTGTGGTTTAGGAATCAGGGTGATTGTGGCCTCGTAGAATGAGTTTGGCAATGTTCTATCAGATTCTATTTTGTGAAAGAGTTTGAAAAGTATTGGTGTTAGCTCCTCTTTGAAGGTCTGGTAGAATTCTGTGCTAAAGCCATCTGGCCCTGGGCTTTTTTTGGTTGGGAGATTTTTAATGACTGTTTCTATTTCCTTATGGGTTATAGGGCTGTTTAATCTATTTATCAGATCTTGATTTAGCTTCGGTAGGTGGAATCTATCAAGAAAATTGTCCATTTCACTTAAGTTTTCAAATTTGGTAGAGTATAGATTTTTAAAGTAGGATCCAAATATTCTCTGGTTTTCCTCAATGTCTGTTGTTATTTCTCCCTTTTCATTTCTGATTGTGTTGATTTGTGTTTTCTCCCTCTGTCTTTTAGTTAATTTGGCTAAGGGTCTGTATATTTTGTTGATTTTCTCGAAGAACTAACTCTTGGTTTCATTGATTCTTTGTATAGTTCTTTTTGTTTCTAAGTTGTTGATTTCAGCCCTAAGTTTGATGATCTCCTGCCTTCTGCTCCTCTTGGGAGTGTTTGCTTCTTTTTTTTCCAATTCACCCAGTTTAGCTGTTAATTCGCTAATATGAGCTGTCACAATTTTCTTTTTGAAGGCACTTAGTGCTATGCACTTTCCTCGTAGCACAGCTTTCATTGTGTCCCATAGGTTTGGGTATGTTGTGTCTTCATTTTTGTTGGATTTTAAGAAGTCTTTGATTTCCTTCTGTATTTCTTCCCTGACCCAGTGGTCCTCTAGTAAAGAGCTGTTCAATTTCCTTGTGAGTGTAGACTTTCTGTTGATTCTTCTGCTATTGAAGTCCAGCTTTATTCCCTGGTGGTCTAATAATATACAAGGGGTTATTTCAATTTTCTTGTATCTGTTGATGCTATCTTTGCGTCCAACTATATGGTCGATTTTGGAGAATGTTCCGTGAGATGCTGAGAAGAAGTCGTATTCTTTTGTGTGTGGGTGAAACCTTCTATAGATATCTGTTAGGTCCATTTGGTTCATGATCTCTGTTAGACTCACTATTTCTCTGTTTGACTTCTGTCTTGATGATCTGTCCATAGTTTTGAGTGGGGTGTTGAGTCTCCCACTATTAAAGTGTTTGGATCGTTGTGCGATTTAAGTTTTAGAAGTGTTTCTTTTATAAATGTAGGTGCCTTTGTATTTGGGGCATAGATGTTCAATATTGAGATGACCTCTTGGTGGATATTTCCTTTAATGAGTATGTAATGCCCTTCTCTGTCTTTTTTTTATTAACTTCAATTGGAAGTCTATTTTGTTTGATATTAGGGTGACTACTCCAGCTTGTTTCCTGGGTCCATTTGCTTGGAAGACCTTTTCCCAGCCCTTTACTCTGAGGTAGTGTTTATCTTCAATAGTGAGGTGTGTTTCTTGTATACAGCAAAAAGATGGGTCTTGTTTAAGGATCCAGTCTGTATGTCTGTGTCTTTTTATTGGCGAGTTGAGTCCATTGATGTTGATGGATATTAGTAACCAGGGGTTGTTATTTTCCATTATTTTGGTTTAGCTGGCTGTCTTGTGTTTCTCCTTTGTTTAGTTGCTGTGGAGGTTTCTATTTCCTCTGTTTTCTTGGGTGTAGTTATCTTCTCTGTGTTGGAATTTTCCTTCTAGGATCTTCTGTAGGGCTGGGTTTGTGAGGAGATATTGTTTGAATTTGATTTTGTCATGGAATATCTTGTTTTCTCCTTCTATGTTGATAGAGAGATTTGCTGGATATAGTAGTCTGGCTGAGCACCTATGTTCTCTCAGGGCTTGTAGGACATCTGTCCAGGCCCTTCTAGCTTTTACAGTTTCTGAGGAGAAGTCAGGTGTGATTCTGATTGGTCTGCCATTGTATGTGACTTGGCCATTTTCTCTTACAGCTTTTAATATCCTTTCTTTGTTCTCTACATTTGGAGTTTCTATTATTATGTGGCGAGAGGAGTTTCTTTTCTGATATAATCTGTTTGGTGTTCTGTAAGCCTCTTGGATTTTTACTGGCATTTCTTTCTTTAGGATTGGGAAGTTTTCTTCTATGATTTTTTTGAAGATATTTTCTGGACCATGGAGTCGGGAGTCTTCTCTTTCTTCTATGCCTATAATTCTTAGGTTCCGTCTTTTCATTGAGTTCTTGATTTCTTGAATGTTGTGGGTGAGAGATTTTTTTCGCTTTCTCATTTTCTTTGGATGTTGTACTGATTTCTTCCATCGAATCTTCCATACCTGAGATCCTGTCTTCCATCTCTTGCATTCTATTTTTCATACTCACATCCATAGTTCCTGTTCTCTTCTCTTGATTCTCCATTTCCTCTTTTAACTCTGACTGTGTTTTCTTTATTGTTTCCCTTTCTATTTTCATGTCTTGAATGGTAGTGTTCATTTTGTACATTTCCTTCTCCAATTTGCTTGTTTTGCCTGGAGATCTTTCATTGCTTTATCCTTTTCCTGTTCAAGCTGGGTCACCTTGGCTTGGAGCTCTTTAATGATGTTATCCGTTGTTTTGACTTTTAAGATTGTGGCTTCTTTGAATTCCCTCATAGTTTTAAGTTCTTCTTGAAGGGACTTTATCACTTTCCATACTGTAGAATTGTCATCGTTTTCATGTGTTTCAGTTGTGGTGAGGTGGTTTGGGCTGGACCGAATAGCGTTGCTGTCTTTTGTTGGAGACATTTCACTCTTTTTTTTTTTTTTCTGGGGCCTCTGGCCATGTGGAATTTTTTTTGCTGTCTTCTGGACTTGGGTCCAAAGGGGGGCACTGTGGTGTATGATTCGAGTTGTCTTACTCCACCCCTATAAGGTGAGTCATTCAGTCCCGCCTCCCAGTTGGGGACCTAATTAATTCAGGTGGTGGAGCTGTTTACAAGTAAGCTCTGATTCCCTGCCTGAAGGGCCTGTTCTAGTACATAAGACCGATATACGACCGTTTCAAATATCTCGCAGTTTGCCCGGGGTTGGTTCCTGTGACGGGTAAGTCTGCAGTTCAGCTGCAGTAGCCTTGCTGCTCCCACAGCTTGGAAACTGGCCAGTGACATCACAGACTGCGATCTGTGGTATGAAGGCACTTTGCAGCGGATCTCCCGCTCACTTCCAAGGGTCGCAACCTTTCGCTAGATAATTGGATCGTCTGTGTGAGACCTGGGAGTGCCCAGCAGGGTGGGGATTATCTCTGTGTGTTTTCTGAATCTGCCGACTGGGTATTAGGTTGGAACTTACCGAAGGTCTCTCCTTTTGGGGGGATGGGTTATCCTGATTCCCGGGTCCAGAGGCTTCCTAGTGTGTCCGAGATTTGGAAGCGGCGTCCTGCCTAGGCATCTTCCATGGTCCCTGTGTAGCTGAGTGAGATTTAGAAGGGGTCGTGCCCTTTGTACAGTGTCCTGGAACTCTTGCCACCTTGTGATTGTTGACCCCGAAATCAAAATACATCCGCGCCAGCTGCCGCCATCTTGGATCCCCCATACTTTTTTTTTTTGACAGGGTCTTTGTATATAGCTCTGACCGGCCTGGAACTCACAGAGATCAACCTGTCTCTGCCTCTTGCTTGCTAGTATTAAGTTATATGCACTTTATAAACAACTAAGATGAAGTATTTGCTGAAGCACATGTGGGTGAAGTTGAGAAAGGAACATGAATGGATGGAGGTACTGAAGGAATTATGAAGAAAAAATGAAGAAATTGAAATGATGATATTTATAGTAATCTGGGAAAGATATGAATGGCAGATATGAATGACAAAATATGAAGATTTCTAGATGTGTCAATGGGGCAGAAAAATAAGGATGTTCTTGGTTTTGCTTCCTTATGAAGAGGGATGAATAATGCTTATATGAGAAGTGGCTGACCATGCTGATGGAAAGTCTTATTGGCTAGCTTAGGGGTATTTAAAATCAAAATCATGTTTCTAGGTCGACATTTTTAGCATGGAGGGGAAAGGGGTTCATGACCTCCAACTCCTAACCAAGGAAGAATTTAGTTAATGACTTCTGGGAGAGAGTCATTTATTTTGTTTGCTTGTTTAGTTTCTGCTTTGTTTTGTTTTGAGAGTATGGTTCCTTGTAAGTCAATAATTCTCCAGTGGATGGCCCAATACCCAGAAGTATAGGGACAGCATAAACTGGGTTGTATTATATTTTTAGATTTATTTATTTTAATTTATGCATGTGAATGTTTTGCCTGCATGTATATAAGCACACTGTGTATGTGCCTGGTGCCTGGAGAGGTCATAAAAGTTCATCAGATGCACTAGAACAAGAGTTAAGAATGTTTGTGAACCACCATGTGTGTTCTGGGAACCAACCTGGGTCCATTGCAAGAGCAACAACTGCTCTTAAACACCGAGATATCTCTCCCGCCTCTTGGTGAACTACTACTACTACTACTACTACTACTACTACTACTACTACTAATGATAATAAAAGTAAAAAAAACACAAAAAGTAAATAATATAAGACATGAAGTAGGTGGATATGAAGGTGGGGATGGATCTGGGAGAAGTTAAAGGGAAGAATTTGTTATGAATATGGTCAAAACACATTGTGTAACACTTTTAAAGAATTAATACAACTACTTTAAAAGATCATGGCATTACTAAATCTAATTTTTATTTTTATTAAACTTCATATATACAGAAAACATGTATTAATGTAAAACATACCTTCTGGAAGACTAAATATGAAGTCAAGAGAGAAATTGTAATATGTTTCAATATTTGCATCAGATTCCCAAAGGAAGCAATATTATTGAATTATTAATTTCTTCCCTATTCCATCAACTGTCTCTCCTTTGTTTTCTATTTTCTAAAGGTGGTACACATTTGTGATATAAAATTTAAAACTTTTGTTATTAATTTCTTTATTCTTAAACATCATATGAGGTTGATGTTACTTCAACTTTTCATAATCTTACAAATTTAATCACAATCTTTTATTTGTTATATACACATATTAATTCATCTAAATCACCAGTTTTAGCTACTGTATCATATATATAATTGCTTGACAACAAGTAAGAATATTAGTCCTGAATGGTAATTGGGTTACTTCTACATTTTTGCCGTTATAAGCAGGGTTTCCCTGAACACTTCTGTACATGGATTTGTCCACAAGTGTTCTTCTAAGATATTGGTACAATTTATACCATTTAGGATGCTAATGTTACCAATGTTTTTATAATTGCTACACTTCTTGGTAAGAAATTGTGATTTATAATGGAGCCACAGCTTACTTGCATAAGGTATGTCTCTCTCTCTCTCTCTCGTGTGTGTGTGTGTGTGTGTGTGTGTGTGTGTGTGTGTGTGTGATATAGAGAGAGACAGAGAGAAAGAGACAGCAAAAGACAGAGAGACCGAGAGACCGACATGGAGAGTTGTTTTGTTTTGTTTTGTTTTACTCATTACAGTGTTTGAAAGGGCAAAATTAGATATTTGGAGTAGTCTATAGTTGAGCTTTTATTGGGAGAGTGACAGAGAACATGTGCTGCCAAATTTATACAGATAGCAAAGGAAAGGAATATGGGTTGATTGAATGGAAATGGAAGATTAAGGGACTTGATAATTTATTGTAGCCAAAAGCAAACTGAGGAAAGTATAAAAAAGTGTTGAATGGTGATGTTAAAGGTTTGAGCACATATCAGTTGCCCTAAGCATTAAGCACACATCTGTAAATTGAATAGACTAGAACAGTAAAAGAACAGGGAGGATGGATATTAAACATATCATGGACAAAAACTATAAAATTTGTTCAGGACAATAGTGGACTCCACCCCAGATTATGGCACATATTTTAAGTGTCTTTTTCTGCCAGGTAGCAGATGGGATGGAGACCCTGAAAGCTCAGTACAGCAGTGTGTGATCTTTGTGTAAAGGAATTGAGAATTGTCTTTGTCTTGACAGAGTCTTTATTTTGGCAGAGAGAAGGCTTTATTTTGGCTGTAGAATAAGAAATGCTTGAAATTAAGACAAAGGTGTTAAAGATGTGGTGGCTATCACATATGTTCAGTCTGAGGACTGGTTAGGGCTGAGTTGGAGCAGATGGCAAGGAGGAGGGGAATACACATAACAATTCTTGTCACATTTTTCTCTATAATTTCATGTTTTAGGATCATCAGGGACTCATTGCTCAGATGGGATCTCCATGACACATTTCTCTGCTTGTGAAGGAGTCCCAGAAGTTGTTGATGATGCTCTACGAGCAACTGCAGGGTTGTAGGACTTTCTTACTTTTCACTAGAATTCTCATATAGACTCATAGTGATGATAAATAACTATACTCTATTTAAAAATTTGAATTTGGTAAATGAGCAGTCTAAGTGTTATTTTGATTAAAAAGAAAGAGGGTACTATGATGGAGATGTAACCTGAAGTAATAAATAAACATTAAAAAATGAAGCTTAAAAAAAAAAGCAATGACCATGCCACCTCTTTGTTTTGTTTTTTGAGACAGGGTTTCTCTGTATAACCTTGGCTGTCCTATAACTCACTTTGTAGAACAGAGTGGTCTAGAGCTCAGAGATCTGCCTGCCTTTGCTAGGATTAAAGGTGTGTACCACCACCGCCCATCCAACCATGGAAACTCTTATAAAAGAAAACATTTAATTGGGGCTTGCTTACAGTTCCAGGGGTTTAGTTCATTATCATCATGGTGGGTAGTATGACAACAAGGAGGCTATCATGATTCTGGAGAAGTAACTGAGAGTTCTACATCTGGATCTGCAGGCAGCAGGAAGAGAGACATTGAATCTGGCTTGGGCTTTTAAAACACCAAAGTCCACCCCCAGTAACATACATCCTACAACAAGGCCACACTTACCCCAAAATGGCTGCACCCATTCCTACAAGCCCACACCTATTCCTTCTCAAGTAATGCCACTTCCTGATGACTAAGCATTCTAAGCCTATGGGGACCTTTTTTTTTTATTTTAAAAGCTATTACTAATTAAGTTATTTATTTATTTTATATCCTAATCACAGCTTCCCCTCTCATCTCCTCTCTTCCCCACATACTCCTCTTCCCCTTCTCCTCAGAAAAGCGAGGCTTCCCATGGATATCAACTAGCCTTGGCATGCCATGTTGCAGTAAGATCAGGCGCATCTTCTACTGAGGCTAGACAGGAGGGCCCTGTTACCCAGTTATGAGAAAAGGATTCAAAGGCAGGCAATGTAGTCAGAGACAGATCGTGCTCTCACTTTAAGACTCCCACATGAAGACCCAGTCACACAACTGTTACATATGTGCACAGGATGTAGCTCTGTCCCATGCATGCATCCTCTTTGAGTTGCATGTTCAGGTTGACAGTTCAGGTTCTATGAACCCCTAGGGGCCAAGGTTAGTTGATTCTGTAGGTTTTCTTGTGATGCCCTTAACACCTTCGGCTCCTTTAATCCTTCCCCAGCCCTTTCCACAGGATTCCACAAACTTCACTTAATGTTTGGCTGTGCGTCTCTGCATCTGTTGCCATCAGCCACTGGGTGAAGTCTCTGAGACAACAGTTATGTTAGGTGCCTGTCTGAAAATATTAGCAGTATCAGTGGTGAGATCCTCTCAAGGCTGACTGCAAACAGAGCCGGTGACTGTGTGCTCTCCACAAATATTGGGGCAAGTCACTCGCCCTAGCCCAATCACAACTCTACCTGCCTTTCTTAGGAGACCTGCCAGCTCCCAGGTCCTCAGAGGATAGCTTCCTCCTGAGTCCAGTCCCCTGTATATTGGTCCAATTGGGACACAACCAGTTGAGGAGAGCTGCAGTCACTCTCCTCTCTGAGAGCCAGTCTATTACAGGAACCTGCCCACCATCTGGAGGTATACACCAAGATCTCAGGATCAGGCAACCCCCCGGGAGGCAGAGAGTATTCCTGAGCACCAAGGTCAACTGACAAAAGAAACAAACAGACAACATCAGGGTCAATCAGATGACAAAAGGTCACTGCCAGAACATGGTACAAACAAACAAACAAACAAACAAACGAACAAAGCAATATGATGTCTCCAGAACCTACCTACAATGCTACAGACAATTCTGGACATCCTAACATGATAGAAAAAAAGGAAAAAGATCTTAATCCTACATTTATTAATAATAGAAGGCTTAAGGGAGGAAATCAAATAGCTCAGAGAGCAACAACAAAATACTGCAAAAGAAACGATAGAAATGAATAAAACTCTTAAAGGAATGGAAGACCTGAAAAGCGAAGTTGAAGCAATAAAAAAAATATAAGCCAAGATATCCATGGAACTGGAAAACTTTAAGAGAAAAAAAGACCTACAGACACAAGCATCACCAAAAGGATACAATAGATGGAAAAAAAATCTCAGGCTCAGAGGATAAAATTGAAGAAATCGATGCATCTGTTAAAGAAAATGTAAAATCCAGAACAGTCCTGATAATCCTTCAGGAAATCCAGGACACAATGAAAAGACCAAATCTCAGAATAGTAGGAATAGAAGAAAGAGAAGATTCCTAGCTCCATGGAACAGAAAATATCTTCAACAAAATAATTGAAGAGAAGTTCCCAAATTTAAAAAAAAGAGATGCCTATAACTGTACAAGAAGCTTACAGAACTCCAAATAGATTATATCAGAAAAGAAAATCTTCCTGACAAATAATAATCAAAACACTAAATGTACAAAACAAATAAAGAATATTAAAAGCTGCTAAGGAAAAAGGAAAAGTAACATATAATGGAAAACCTATCAGAATCACACCTTACTTTTCATCAGAGATGCTAAAAGCCAGAAGGCCCTGGACAGATATCTTACAAAACCTAAACAACCACAAATGCCAGGCCAACCTACTATTACCAGAAAAATTGTCAACCAACATAGATGGAGAAAACAAGATATTCCATGACAAAACTAAATTCAAACTAATATCTATGCACAAATCCAGCTCTAAAGATGTTAGAAGGAAAAATCCAACCCAAAGAGGTTGACTACACACAAGAAAACACAGGAAGCAAATAACATGCCTGCAGCAAAAGCAAAAGAAGAGAAGCTCACTCAAACACTATTTCCACTAAAATCAAGATGGCAGTAAGTAACACTGCTCATTAATATCTCTCAACATCAATGGACTCAATTCCCCAATAAAAAGGCATAGGCTAGCAGAATGGGTGCAAAAAACAGAATCCCACATTCTGATGCTTACAAGAAACACACCTCAGCAAAAAAGATAGACATTATCTCCAAGTAAAGGGCTGGGAAAAGATATACCAAGCAAAAAGACCCAAGAAAAAAACTGGAGTGGCAATTCTAGTATGCAACAAATCGAACTTTCAATCAACTTTAATCAAAAGAGATGGGGAAGGACACTACATACTCATCAAAGGAAAAATCCACCAAGATGACATCAAAATACTGAACATCTATGCTGCAAATGTAAGGGCACCCACATTTGTTAAAGAAACACTACTAAAGCTCAAGTCCCACATTGGACCCCACACATTAATAGTGGGAGACTTCAACACACTACTCTCACTACTGGACAGATCAATGAAGCAGAAACCAAACAGAGAAATAATGAACCTCACAGACACCACGAATCAAATACACAGAATTGATATCTACCGAAAATTTCACCCCAAAACAAAAGAATACACTTTCTTCTCAGCACCTCATGGAACCTTTTCCAAAATCAACCATATAGTCAGTCACAAAGCAAGCCTCAACAGATGCAGGAAAATTAAAATTACCACTTGTAACTTATCAGACCATCATGGAATAAATAACAAAATAATATAAAAAATAACACAAAGCCTGCAAACACATGGAAATGGAACAACTCTCTACTCAATGACCTCTGGGTCAGGGAAGAAATAAAAAAGAAATTAAAGTCTTCTTAGAACTCAATGAAAATGAAGGCACAACACAATCAAACTTATGCGACACATTAAAGCAGTGCTAAGAGGAAAGTTTATAGCACTAAGTACCTTCAAAAATAAATTGGAGACTTTCTATACTAGTGACCAAAAAGCATACCTGAAAGAGCTAGAACAAAAAGAAGCAAACACTCCCAAGAGGAGCAGACGAGAGGAAATTATCAAACTCAGGGCTGAAATCAACAACTTAGAAACAAAAAGAAAAATACAAAGAATCGACAAAACAAAGAGCTGGTTCTTTGAGAAAATCAACAGAATAGACAAGCCCTTAGCTAAACTAACTAAAAGGCAGAGGGAAAATACACAAATCAACAAAATCAGAAATGAAAAGGGGGAAATAACAACAGACATTGAGGAAATCAAAGAATCGTTAGGTCCTACTTCAAAAACTTGTACTCCACAAAATTGGAAAATCTAAATGAAATGGATGATTTTCTTGATAGATTCCACCTACCAAGGTTAAATCAAGAACAGGTAAACAAATTAAACAGTCTTATAACCCTTAAGGAAATGGAAGAAGTCATTAGAAAGCTTCCAAACAAAGAAAGCCCAGGGCCTTATGATTTCAGCACAGAATTCTACCAGACATTCAAAGAAGCGCTAACACCAATATTCTTCAAACTCTTCCACAACATGGAAACAGGAGGAATATTGCTAAACTCATTCTATGAGGCCATAGTCACCTGATACCTAAACCTCACAAAGACACAATGAAGAAAGAAAATTTCAGACCAATTTCCCTTATGAACATGGATGCAAAGATACTTAATACAATACTTGCAAACTGGATCCAAGTACACATCAAAAGTATCATACACTATGATCAAGTAGGCTTCATCCCAGGGATGCAGGGGTGGTTCAACTTAATAAAAACCATCAATGTAATCCACCACATAAACAAGCTGAAAGAAAAAAAAAAAAACACATCATCTCATTGGATGCTGAAAAAGCTTTTGACAAAATTCAGCACCTCTTCATGTTAAAAGTTTTGGAGAGATCAGACATACAAGGACTACAATTAAACATAATAAAGCAATTTACAACAAGCCAATAGCCAACATCAAACTAAATGGAGAGATACTTAAAACATTTCCTCTAAAATCAGGGACAAGGCAATGCTGTCCACTCTTTCTGTATCACTTCAACATAGTACTTGAAGTTTTAGCTAGAGCAATAAAACAACTAACGGACATCAAGGGGATACAAATTGGAAAGGAAGAAGTCAAAGTATCCCTATTTGTAGGTGATATGATAGTATACATAAGTGACTCCAAAAATTCCACCAGAGGACTCCTATAGCTGATAAACTCCTTTAGCAAGGTGGCTGGATACAAAATCAATTAAAAAAATCAGTAGCCCTTCTTTACAGAAAATATAAACAGACTGAGAAAGAAATACCCTTCACAATAGCCACAAATTGTATCAAATACTTGGGGGTACCTTTAACCAAACAAGTGAAAGACTACTATGACAAGAACTTCAAGTACCTGAAGAAAGAAACTGAAGAAGATATCAGAAAATGAAAAGATCTCCCTTGCTCAAGGATAGGCAGGATCAACATATAAAAATGGCCAACTTACCAAAGGCAATGTACAGATTCAATGCAATTCCTAACAAAATATAAACACAATTCTTTACAAACCTTGAAAGAACAGTTGTCAACTTCACATGGAATAACCAAAAACCCTGAATAGCTAAATCAATCATGTACAATAACAGAACATCTGTAGGTATCACCATCCTGGATTTCAAGCTGTACTACAGGGCAATAGTAATAAAAACCATATGGTACTGGCATAGAAACTCACCAGTTGATCAATGTAATCAAATCGAAGACCCAGAAGTTAACCCACACTGCTACGGTCACTTAAGTTTTGACAAAGATGCCAAAACCATACAATGGAAAAAGGAAATCATCTTCAATAAATGTGCTGGGTTAACTGGATGTCAACATGTAAAAGAATGCAAATATATCCATACTTATCACCCTTTACAAAACTTAAGTCTAAGTGGATCAAAGACCTCAACATAAATCTGGACACGCTAAAATTAACAGAAGAGAAAGTGGGGAAAAGCCTGAAACTCATTGGCACAAGTAGCAACTTCCTGAACAGAACACCAATAGCTCAGGCACTAAAGCAAAAAATCAATAAATGGGGCCTTATGAAATTGAAAAGCTTTTGTAAGGCAAAGAACACTGTCCTTACAACAAAATGACAACTTACAGACTGGGAACAGATCTTCACCAACCCATCATCCGACATAGGGCTAATATCCAAAATATATAAAGAACTCAAGAAATTAAATACCAAAAAAATCAAATAATCCTTTCAAAAAATGGGCTATAGAGCTAAACTGAGAATTCACAAAAGAGGAATATCTAAAGGCCAAGAGGCACTTGAAGAAATGCTCAGCATCTTTGGTGCTCAGGGAAATGCAAGTCAAAACAATTCTGAGATTATATCACACACCCGTCAGAATGGCTAAGATAAAAAATTTAAATGATAACAAATCCTGGCAAGGATGTGGAGAAATAGGAACACTTCCCCATTGCTGGTGGGAGAGCAAACTTATACTACTACTTTGGAAATTAATCAGGAGCTATAAAAAGATCAGGAGATATCTTAGAAAATTGGGAATAGTTCTACCTCAAGATCCAGCTATATCCCTCTGAGGCATATATCCAAAAGATTCAACATGAAACCACAAGGACATTGCCTTAACAATGTTCATAACAGCTTTATTTGTAATAGCCAGAAACTGGAAACAACTCAGATGTTTTTCCACTGAAGAATGGATACAAATACTGTGGTACATTTATACAATGGAATACTACACAGCTCTCAGAAATACGGAAATCATGCAATTCGAAACCAAATGGATGAATCTAGAAAAGCTCATCCTAAGTGAACTGACTCAGTCCCAGAAAGATAAACATGGTATGTCCTCTCTTATAAGTGGATATTAACCATACACCACAGGACAACCATCCTACAACCCACAGACCCAAACAGATAGGAACCTAGCATATTTATCCTAGGACAAACTTTACCCAGCCAATGAGTTATGGAATCTGTGGCAGTTTAGTGGAACACCTTGCCCTAGATTGTGTTCCATAATAAGCTCTAGTACAAGAGGAAGCTCTTGGCCCTCACATGACTGAAGAACCGAGGGAGTATGTGAGGGCCCACCTCCTCTGAAGAGAAGAGTACCATGTAGAGAAATAATGAGGGAGGGAACGAGAGAGATGGGGGAGAGGGTGGGAAGGAGGGAGAAAGGGAGGGATGGGCCAGGAGAGGAGGTAGGAAGAAACTATATTCTAGAAGTAACTTGAGAAAGCAAATTGATTTTTTTAGGAGTAAATAAGCTTAAAAATATGATAAAATATAAGAATTTGAAATTATAATTTACCAAAGTTATTCTTGCCTTACTGGCATGAAAGGAAAAATGGTCTCAATTTCAAATTAGAATGTTAGTCTGCAGGTTGCCACGTAGCTCACACACACTTGATATCAACTTAAAAGTTTTTTTCATATGTATAAAGGATATTTTCATTGTTTGTCATTAAAAGGACAGTTTAGAGGTTTAAAATGCTGTAAATAAATTAAGGGTTACTACAGTTCAACTTGGTTTTCTAAACCTCTAAGAACTGAAGTAATTTGGAGGTAAGGTAAAATATTTGAGAAGGGTGGTGTTAGCCCATGCCTTTAACTCCAGAAGAGACAGGAGGATCACTATGGGGTTAGTTGCCTTGTAAATTCTAGAGTTACAATGAACAGCCCCAAAGACTGTTCCAGTCAAAACTTCAGTAAAGCCCTGAACTTCAGCTTCTGTCTACAAACTTAGGACATTTAAATAGCTGAACATAAAGGACTGAATAACAAATGTTTCTATTAACTTGCTTAACCATTTTTCTATGCTTATTTTGGCACCAAATAGGTTTACTACGTCCCAAATCAGGAGGAAGTAGTTTTAAGAGAGTGAGGTCCTATCCCCAGAAGGCAGGGTGGGTGATTTTCTCCCGTTGGCCATTTTATGGGTTATAGATACTTGTTTTTATTTAGCGGGAGAAATTTCACTTGTTAAATGGTCTTGTTAAATAGGTTTTGGAAGTTAGACCCGGAGATTTCTCTCTTTTTCTTTTCTGTATCCTTCTTTCTCTACTATGTAGGGGTGAAGACTTGTGAAAAATGGGATATAGACAAATATAGAATGATAAAGAAAAAGAGATAGATTATTCAATTATGCCCTTATATCTTTGTATATTGATAAAAATAAGAATATATTTGGCTACATTGGTATTGATCTTTGTACACTGATACAAATCAAGGTTAACTTTTAAAGGTATTAATTATACCTAGGTAACACTTAAAAATGCAATGTGACGTTTTGGCCTTTTGTTAGCAACTGTCATAAACTATATAGCATACTTAGGAAATGTAAACTAATAGTCATTCAAGCAGGTCTTTTTGTTAGGTACTAGGGTAGTCTATCACAGTTATTTTCTAAGTTAATCAGAAATCAAGTTGCTAAGAGACAAGCAACATTTGCTTATTCAAATATACGGAGATGGGAGCTTATTTACTCCTTTAAAAAAATCAATTTACTTTCTCAAGTTACTTCTAGAACATAGGTGGTCTTCAAAAACCTAAAGAGATCTGCAGAATATGGCATTCAAAGATGTTTTCTTATTTTTTTTTTTGATATTGAGACATATCAGCTCCTGACAGCACCCCCTATTCTACTCCAAGTAGATGATGAGCATCAAAGAATCTCCAACTGGAGATGGTTACATTAGTGGAAAGCCTTTCTCTTGGCAAGAAAAATCCCTTGCTTCAACTGTAGACAGAATTCTGTTCAAATAGGATAAAACTTGGAAGCAGGTAAGTTGACAGCCTAGCTCTGCCAAGACAGGGTAGACAAGTTCTTCATAATTCCTGCTTTACAATTAATGTCTGTCAGAGAAATGGGGCCAAAAGGCTGAAAATAGATGCTCTAATTTATGGAGATAAATTGGGAACTGTCCAGGCAGCCAGTTATATGTCATTTCTTAGTTTTAGAAGCTGCTGGCCCTGCACTTCCTGTATTATCAGCTATATTTATCCTTTTCAGGTCTCTGATGTGGTTGAAGAATAGATAGCTATAGTCTCAAAGCTAAATTTTGAGTTGTTTAGGAATTAAAAAGGTGTTCTGGATCCAAGAAGATGCTTTTAAAATGGTGATGCAAGTTAGGATGGAAGCTGAGTTGGATATAGATCTTTAAACTCATGGAGATAGTTGCATAGTAGAATGTTAAAGTCAATTGGGAAGTACGTATGGACTGGACATTGGGAATGTATGCTAAGCCTTATAATTTTCATAATTGTGGCCTAATTATTTTTGTGTTTTTTATTGTATTTGTTGTTATAAGAGAAAGCCATTTGATGGACTGAAAGGGGGAGCTGTTGGGGGAAAAAGATATACCTTAAACTTAAAAAAGGAAGCAGATGGGGGTGTGAAGGGGAAGAGGGTAGGAGTATGGGAACAAGAGGGGAGTCAGAAGGGGATTGTGATTGAGATGTAACTTGAAAAATAAAAAAATATTAAAAAAAATTTAAAAAAGTGAAGGCATACCTGGCCTCCAGGTTCTCCCAGTATCCCTCATTCTTATATTTTACAGGGTATGGCTTGCATTCCTCACCCTCTACCCTGAACTCTCCAGACCAAGGGATTAGACTGAACTTCCCTATACAATTCAAACAATTTTGTTACCCCCCCCTTTTTGTACCTTTATCCTCCTGACTGCTACACCTGGTTCCCCTCTTTCCCCTCTCCCTCACCTCTCCTGTCCTCTCCTCTCCTCTCTTCTCTCCGTTGTATTTCTCCTCTCTCCTCCTCTCCCCTCCCCTCCCCCTACTCCCCTTCTCCCCTCTCCTCCCCCCTTCCCTTCTCTCCTCTCATGGCTCAGGGTAATGATCAATCTGGACTAAACCAGATATGTCTGCCTCTGGTTATGCTCTTTCTTTTTTAATAATTTACTTTTTATTTCTTCAAGTTACATCTCAATCACAAGCCCCTCCCTACTCCCCCCTCTAGTCCCACCATTCCACCCTCTTCCCCCTCAACCCCCCATCCTCAACCTTTTTTTTAAGTTTAAGGTATATCTTTCCCCCCCAACAGCTACCCCTTTCAGTCCAACAAATGGTTCTTTCTCTTAAAACAATAAACACAATAAAAACAACAGAAATAAATAGGCCACAATTATGAGAGTTATATGGCTTAGCATACATTCCCAATGTCCAGTCCGTATGTATTTGTCAATTGGCTTTAACATTCTACTATCTAACCATCTCCATGAGTTTAAAGTTCTATATCTAACTCAGCTTTCATACTAACTTGCATCACAATTTTAAAAACATCTTCTTACATCCAGAACACCCTCTTGATTCCTAAACAACTCAAATTTTAACTATGAGACTCTAGATATTAATTCTTCAACCACCTCAGGGACCTGAGAGGGATAAATACATCTTATTATATAGGAAGTGCAGGGCCCACAGCTTCCAAAACTAAGAAATGACATACCAGTGGCTGCCTGGACAGTTCCCACTTTCTCTCCATACATTACAGCATCAATCTTCAGCCATTTGGCCCCGTTTCTCTTACAGACATTGATTGTAGAGCAGGAATTATGAGGACTTACCTACCCTATCTTGGCAGAGCTAGGCTGTCGAATTACCTGCTTCCAAGTTTTGTCCTTTTTGGACAGCATTCTGTCTACAGTTGAAGCAAGGGGTTTTTCTTCCCAAGAGATAGGCTTGCCACTAATTCAACCATCTCCCACTGGAGATTCTCGATGCTCATCTTCTACTTGGAGTAGAATAGGAGGAGCTGTCAGTAGCTGACATGTCTCGATATCAAAAAAACCTTAAGTTAAGAAAACATCTTTGAATGCCATATTCTGCAGATCTCTTGAGGTTTTTGAAGACGCTCTATCTATCTCTTATAGTTAGATAAGCAAATGTTGCTTGTCTCTTAGCAACTTGATTTCTGATTAGCTTAGAAAATAACTGTGATAGACTGTCATAGTAACTAGCAAAATGACACGCTTGCATGACTATTAGTTTGCATTTCTTAATTATCCTAAACAGTTTATGACAGTTGGTAGCAAAAGGCCACAACTTCACATTTCATTTTTAAGCATTACTGGGTACAATACCTTTAAGAAGTGTTACCCTTAATTTTTTTATCAATATACAAAGATCAATACCTATGTAGCCCAATACAATCTTAATTTTGCATCAATATACAAGGGTCAATACCATTGTGGCCAAATATAATCTTAATTTTGTATCAATATACAAAGATCAATACCAATGTAGTCCAATACAATCTGAATTTTGCATTAATATACAATAATCAATACCAATTTAGCGAAATATAATATTAATTTTGTATCAGTATACAAAGGCATAAAGCCATATTCAATAATCTGTCCTTTTTTCTTGATCTTTCCTATACCATGTCTATGTCCCATTTTTCTCAAGTCTGTTTACTCCTACATAGGAGAGAAAGAAGGATACAGAAAAGAAAAAGAAAAAAGTCCCTGGGTCTAACCGCCAAAACCCATTTAACAAGATCATTTAACAGCTTGTAGTCTCTTCCCTTAAATAACGAAATTGTCTATTATCCATCAAATGACCAAGGGGGGGGGGGAAACACCCTCCCCACATTCTCGGCCTGGGACGTCGCTCTCTTAAAATGACTTCCTGCTGATTTGGGATGTAGTAAATCTGTTTGGGGCCCAAACAAGAATGGAAAAATGGTTTAAAATGTTAATAGAATCATTTGATGTTCAGTCCTTTTGTGCTCAGCTATTTAGATGTCTTAAGAAGTTCATAGACAGAAGCTGATCTTCAGGGCTTTACTGAAGTTCTGGCTGGAGCAGTCTGTGGAGCTGAACGATCTTAGCGATTTTGGGTTTTTGTGCTTGTAGACTTTTGAGGAAGCAGCTATTGAGGGAGTCTGCAAAGCTGGATCGTCTGGGCCACTCACCTTCTTTGGTGTCTCATCTGTTTTCTGCTGAGGTTTCTGTTGTCCAGTTGTCCCTGGATTCCTTGAATGGATGCTTTAAATCTCCTGGAAAGAGAAGAACAGAGCCCTGCCCTAATCCTAACTCTGGGACAATTACCTTTTTTTTTGGGGGGGGTCAGGTAATATTTTTCCTGGAGCAAATTTGGTTTTTGACAATATAAAGTATTATCTTTCAATCCGGATTAAAGAAGAAATTATTTTGATATTTTGGAACTAAACAAACTTTTAGTGTATATATTTTGAGATCTTAAAGGATAATTTATTTGAATTTCAGAATGCCTTTTGTAAGTAGCTTTTAAACTTAAATCCTTCCAAATTCTATCTGCCTGTCTCTGCATTCTAAGTATTGGGATCAAAGCCAAATACAACTGATGGGATTAAAGACGTGCTTCACCAACCCTGGATCGAAGTTTTTCTCTATTTACAGCTTGTTTTATGTCAGTCTGACCTTGAGCTCTGAGATCTGCTTGTTTCTGTCTCTAGTGTGTTGGGATTAAGGGTGTATTCTTCTCAAATGATGGGATTAACATCATTTGCACCATCAACACCCTGTTCCTTGTAACTCTAGAATTTATAAGACAACTAACTCTATAGTGATCCTCCTTTCTCTGCTGGAGTTAAAGGCATGGGCTAACACCACACATTTCATGTATTTTACCTTAGCTGTAAGTTTTTTCAACTCTTGGAGGTTTATAAAACCAGGTTGAACAGCTGTAACCTTTAACTTACTTACAGTATTTTAAACCTGTTACCTGTTTTTTTAATGCCAAACCATGGAAATATCCTATACCTCTACAAAAAAAAAAAAACAAAAAAAAACAAAAAAAACTTTTAAGCTGCTATCAAGTTTGTGTAATCTATGTGGCCATCTGCAGTCTAACATTCTAATCTGAAATTAAGGACATTTTCCTTTCATGCCAGTAAGGCAAGTATACCTTTGGTAAATTATAGTTTGAAAATTTTATATTGTATTTTTATTATATTTTTTAAGCTAATTAACGCTTTTTTAAAAAAGTATTATTTACTTCTAGAACATAGTTTCCTTCCTCCCTCCCTTCCTCCCTCCCTCCCTACCTCCCTCCTTGTTCCTCTACTTGGTACTCTCCTCCTCAGATGAGGTGGGCCCTCACATATTATACTCCCTCAGATCTTGGGTTATGTGATGGCCAAGAACTTCCACTTGTACTGGAGCTTGATAAGGCACACCATCTAGGGTGTGGTGTTTCACTGACCTGCACAGATTCCATGACTCACTGGTGGGTAAAATTTTTCCTAGGATAGAAATGCTAGGTTCCTATCTATTTGAGTGTGTGGGTTGTAGGATAGTTATCCTGTGATGTATGGTTAATATCCATTTATAAGGGAAGACATACCATGTTTATCTTTCTGGGACTGCGTCAGCTCACTTAGGATGAGCTTTTCTAGCTCCATCCATTTGGTTTCGAATTGCACGATTTCCTAATTTCTGAAAGCTGTGTAGTATTCCATTGTGTAAATGTACCACAGTTTTTTTTATCCATTCTTCAGTTGAAGGACATCTGGGTTGTTACCAGTTTCTGGCTATTACAAATAAAGCTGCTATGAACATTTTTGGGGCAATGTCCTTGTGGTTTGTTTTCGAATCTTTTGGATATATGCCCAAGAGGTGTATGGCTGGGTCTTGAGGTAGATTTATTCCCAATTTTCTAAGATGTCTCCAGATTGATTTCCAAAGTGGTTGCAAAAGTTTGCAGTCCCACCAGCAATGGGGGAGTGTTCCCCTTTCTCCACATTCTTGCCAGCATGTGCTATTATTTGTGTTTTTGATCGTAGGCATTCTGATAGGTGTAAGATGGAATCTCAGAGTTGTTTTAAGTTGCATTTCCCTGATGACCAAAGATGTTTAGAATTTCCTCAAATGCCTCTCAGCCTTTAGAGATTCCTCTTCAGTGAATTCTCAGTTTAGCTCTGTACCCCATTTACTGATGGGGTTATTTGATTTTTTGGTGTTTAATTTCTTCAGTTTTTTTATGTATTTTGGATATTAGCCCTCTTTCATATGTTGGGTGGGTGAAGATCCTTTCCCAGTCTGTAGGCTGCTGTTTTGTTCTAAGGACAATGTCCTTTGACGTACAGAAGCTTTTTTATAAGGTCCCATTTATTGATTGTTTGTTTTAGTGCCTGAGCTATTGGTGTTCTATTCAGGAATTTGCTATCAGTGTCAATGAGTTCAAGGCTTTTCCCCACTTTCTCTTCTATTAATGTTAGTGTGTCCTGATTTCATGCTGAGGTTCTTGATCCACTTAGACTTAGGTGATAAGTATGGATCTATTTGCATTCTTCTACATGTTGACATCAAGATAGACCAGCACCATTTATTGAAGAAGCTTTCCTTTTTCCATTGTATGTTTTTTGATTCTTTATCAAAAATTAAGTGACCGTAGGTGTGTGGGTTTATTTCTGGGTCTTCAATTCGATTCCATTGGTCAACTCTTCTGTTTCTATACCAGTATCATGCTGTTTTTATTACTATTGCCCTGCAGTACAGCTAGAAATTTGGGATGGTGATACCTCCAGATGTTCTGTTATTGTACATGATTGATTTAGCTAGAATTGTTTTTTCCAGATGTGTAAAAAATTGAGTTGGTATTTAGATAGGAATCACATTGAATCTGTTTATTGCTTTTGGTAAATTTGCCATTTTTATTATGTTGATCCTACCTATCCATGAGCAAGGGAGATCTTTCCATCTTCTGATATCTTCTTCAATTTGTTTCTTCAAGGACTTGAAGTTCTTATCATACAGGTCTTTCACTTTCTTGGTTAGAGTTACCCACAGGTATTTTATATTGTTTGTGGCTATTGTGAAGGATGTTGAGTCCGTTATTTCTTTCTCAGCTCATTTATCTTTTGTGTAAAGAAGGGCTACTGATTTTTTTTGAATTGATTTTGTATCTGGCCACCTTGCTGAAGGAGTTTATCGGCTGTAGAAGTTCTCTGGTGGAATTTTGGGGTCTCTTATGTATACTATCATATCTTCTGCAAATAGGGATACTTTGATTTCTTCCTTTCCAATTTGTATCCCCTTGATCTCTTTTAGTTTTCTTATTCCTCTAGCTAAAATTTGCTAAAATTTCAAGTACTATGGTGAAGAGATATGGATAGAGTGTGCAGCCTTGCCTTGTCCCTCATTTTAGAGGAAATGCTTTAAGTTTCTCTCCATTTAGTTTGATGTTGGCTATTGGCTTGCTGTAAATTGCCTTGGTATTGCTGTAAATATGGTCCTTGTATGCTTGATCTCTCTAAGACTTTTAACATGAAGGGGTGCTGTGTTTTCTTAAAAGCTTTTTCAGCATCCAATGAGATGATCATGTGGTTCTTTTCTTTCAGCTTGTTTATGTGGTGGATTACATTGATGGATTTTCTAATGTTGAACCACCCCTGCATCTCTGGGATGAAGCCTACTTGATCATGATGTATGATATTTATGATGTGATCTTGGATCCGATTTGCAAGTATTTTAGTAAGTATCTTTGCATCCATGTTCATAAGGGAAATTGTTCTTAAATTTTCTTTCTCTGCTGGGTCTTTGTGAGGTTTAGGTATCAGGGTGACTGTGGCCTCATAGAATGTGTTTGGCAGTATTCCTTCTGTTTCTATGTTGTGGAAGTGTTTGAAGAATATTGGTGTTAGTTCTTCTTTGAATGTCTGGTAGAATTCTGTGCTGAAACCATCTGGGCCTGGGCTTTTTTGGGTGGAAGACTTCCAATGACTTCTTCTATTTCCTTAAGGGTTATAGGACTGTTTAATTTGTTTACCTGTTCTTGATTTAACCTTGGTAGGTGGAATCTATCAAGAAAATCATCCATTTCATTTAGATTTTCCAATTATGTGGAGTACAAGTTTTTGAAGTAGGACTAACGATTCTTTGGATTTCCTCAATGTCTGTTGTTATTTCCCCCTTTTCATTTTTGATTTTGTTGATTTGTGTATTTTCCCTCTGCCTTTTAGTTAGTTTAGCTAAGGGCTTGTCTATTCTGTTGATTTTCTCAAAGAACCAACTCTTGGTTTTGTTGATTCTTTTTTTTAAATTTATTTTTAATTCTTCAAGTTACATCTCAATCACAAGTCCCTCCCTACTCCCCCCTCCAGTCCCACCCTTCCACCCTCTTGCCCCTCAACCCCCCATCCTCTACCCTTTTTCCCCCAGTTTAAGGTATATTTTCACCCCAATAGCCCCAAAGAATTATATTCTTTGTCTTATAACAATAAATTCAGTACAAAACAACAGAAATAAATAGGCCACAATTATGAATGTATGACTTAGCATACATTCCCAATGTCCAGTCCATATGTATTTGTCAACTGACTTTAACATTCTACTATCTGACCATCTCCAAGAGTTTAAAGTTCTATATCTAACTTAGCTTTCATACTAACTTGCATCACAATTTTAAAAACATCTTCTTAGATACAGAATACCCTCTTGATTCCTAAACAACTCAAATTTTAACTATGAGACTCTAGCTATTTATTCTTCCACCACCTCAGAAACCTGAGAGGGATAAATATATCTGATTATATAGGAAGTGCAGGGCCCACAGCTTCCAAAACTAAGAAATGACATGCCAGTGGCTGCTTGGACAGTTCCCATTTTCTCTCCATATATTACAGCATCAATCTTCAGCCATTTGCTCCATTTCTCTGACAGAAATTGATTGTAGAACAGGAATTATTACGGACATATCTACCATGTCTTGGCAGAGCTAGGCTTTCAGCTTACTTGCTTCCAAGTTTTGTCCTTTTGGACAGTATTCTGTCTACAGTTGAAGCAAGGGGTTTTTTATGCCAAGAGATAGGCTTGCCACTAATTCAACCATCTCCCACTGGAGATTCTTTGATGCTCATCTTCTACTTGGAGTAGAACAGGGGGTGCTGTCAGGAGCTCACATGTCTCGATATCAAAGAAATCTTAAGAAAACATCTTTGACGCCATATTCTGCAGATCTCTTGAGGTTTTTGAAGACACCCTATCTGTCTCTTATATTTAGATAAGCAACTGTTGCTTGTCTCTTAGCAACTTGATTTCTGATTAGCTTAGAAAATAATTGTGATAGACTGTCATAATAACTAACAATATGACATGCTTGCATGACTATTAGTTTGCATTTCCTAATTATCCTAAACAGTTTATGACAGTTGGTAGCAAGGGCCAAAACTTCACATTTCATTTTAAGCATTACAGGCATACAAGGACCATACCTAGAAATAATAAAGGCAATATACAGCAAGCCAGTGGCCAACATCAAATTAAATGGAGAGAAGCTTGAAGCATTTCCTCTAAACTCAGGGACAAGACAAGGATGACCACTTTCACCATATCTCTTCAATACAGTACTTGAAGTTCTTTCTAGAGGAATAAGAAAACTAAAGGAGATCAAAGGGATAAATATTGGAAATGAAGAAGTCAAATTATCCCTATTTGCAGATGATATGATAGTATACATAAGCGACCCCAAAAATTCCACCAGAGAATTCTTACAGCTGATAAACACCTTCAGCAAGGTGGCAGGATACAAAATTAATTCAAAAAAATCAGAAGCCCTTCTTTATACAAAAAAATGGGGTGACAAAGAAATAAGGAAAACAACCCCCTTCACAATAGCTAAAAACAACATAAAATACATGGGGGAACTCTAACCAAGCAAGTAAAGGACCTGTACAACCAGAACTTCAAGCCCTTAAAGAAAGAAATGGAAGACGCCTTTAGAAGATGGAAAGATCTCCCATGCTCATGGATAGGTAGGATCAACATAATACAAATGGCCATCCCACCAAAAGCAATATATAGATTCAATGCAATTCCTATCAAAATACCAACACAATTTTTTATAGACTTGGAAAGAGCTATTTTCAATTTCATATGGAACAACAACAAGCCCAGAATAGCTAAATCAATCCTGTACAAAAAAAAAAAAAAAAAAAAAAAAACCATCTGGAGATATCACCATCCCAGATTTCAAGCTGTACTACAGAGAAATAGTTGTAAAAACAGCATGGTATTGGTATAGAAACAGACCAGTAGATCAATGGAATAGAATTGAAGATCCAGAAATAGACCCACACACTTATGGCCACCTAATTTTTGACAAAGAAGCCAAAACGGCACAATGGAAGAAGGACAGCATCTTCAACAACTGGTACTGGTCCAACTGGATTTCCACTTGTAATAGAATGAAATTAGACCCATACTTATCACCTTGTACAAAACTTAAATGCAAGTGGATTAAAGACCTTAACATAAGGCCCGTCACCCTAAATCTACTAGAAGAAAAAGTGGGAAAAACCCTCGAACTCATTGGCACAGGTGAGAACTTCCTGAATAGAACACCATCAGCTCAGGACCTGAGACCAACAGTCAATAAATGGGACCTCATGAAACTGAAAAGCTTCTGTAAGGCAAAAGAAACTGTCATTCAAACAGAAAGGCAGCCTCCAGACTGGGACAAAATCTTCACCAACTCCATATCTGACAGAGTGCTAATATCCAAAATCTAAAAAGAATTCAAGAAATTAAACCTCAAGAAACCAAATAATCCAATCAAAAAATGGGGGACAGAGCTAAATAGAGAATACACAAAGGAGGAATCCCTAATAGCCGAGAGACACCTGAAGAAATGCTCAACATCCTTAATCATCAGAGAAATGCAACTCAATACGACTCTGAGATTCCATCTCACACTTGTCAGAATGGCTAGGATCAAAAACTCAAATGATAACACATGGTGGCGAGTGTGTGGAGAAAGGGGAACCCTCCTCCATTGCTGGTGGGAGTGCAGGCTTGTGCAACCAGTATGGAGGTCAGTATGGAGATATCTTAGAAATCTTGGGATAGCTTTGCCTCAGGACCTAGCCATACCACTTCTAGTATACATGCAAATGACTCCTCACGGAGTCATAGGGAAGTCTCCTCATCTATGTTCATAGCAGCCTTATTTGTAATAGCTAGAAACTGGAAACAACCCAGATGCCCCTCAACTGAAGAATGGATTAAAAAACTGTGGTACATCTATACAATGGAATATTACTCAGCTATCAGAAACAATGAAATTATGCAATTTGCAGCCAAATGGATGGAACTAGAGAAGCTCATCCTGAGTGAGGTAACCCAGACTCAGAAGGATGCATATGGCATCTATTCACTTATAGTAGGATTTTAGCTATATAGTGCAGTATATCTGTTCTACAACCAACACACCAAAGGGAACAAGGACATAGACTTTTTTTCTTTCAGTAGTTGTTGTTAGTTTTTGTTGGTTTGTTTTTTTGTTGGTCTGTTTTTTAGTTTTCCCTCTACAGCAATGAGACACTTTTCACTAGTGGTACTGCCTTGTAGGCCCCCAGTGTATGAAGAGGCTCTTGGTCCTTATATGACATCTGAACTGGGACGAGGGACTGTTATATGGATTCACTCCACTGCAGAGGAGCAAGATGGAAGGGTTAGGGGGTAAAAGATGGGAGGGTGGGGCTTGGAAGGGGGGAAAGAGGACAATATGATGGAGATATAACCTGAAGCAACCAACAAAAAATTTATTAAACAAAAAAAGCAGGTAACAGGTTTAAAACACTATAAATAAACTAAAGTTTACAGCTTTTCAACCTAAGTTTATAAACCACCAAGAGTTGAAAAAACTTAGAGCTAAGGTAAAATATATGAAATGCGTGGGGTTAGCCCATACCTTTAACTTCAGCAGAGACAGGAGGAGCACTAGAGTTAGTTGTCTTATAAATTCTAGAGTTACAAGGAACAGGGTGTTGATGGTGTACACCTTAATCCCATCATTTGAGAAGAATACACCCTTAATCCCAACACACTAGAGACAGAAATAGGCAGATGCCAGAGCTCAAGGTCAGCCTGATAAAAAACAAGCTCTACACAGGGAAAAACTTCGATCCAGGGGTGGTGTAGCACATCTTTAATCCCTTCAGTTGGGAACCACAGGTCTTGATCCCAATACTTAGTATGCAGAGACAGGCACATAGGATCTGGGTGGATTTAAGTTTAAAAGCTACGTACAAAAGGCATGCTCAATGTAAACAAATTGTCCTTTAAGATCTCAAAATATATACACTAAAGGTTTGTTTAGCTCCAAAATAACAGAATAATTTCTTCTTTAATCCAGATTGAAAGATAATAATTTATATATTGTCAAAAAACCAAATTTGCTCCAGGAAAAATATTACCTGACACCCCCCACCCCCCCAAAAAAAAAGGTAATTGCCCCAGAGTTAGGATTAGGGCAGGGCTCTGTTCTTATCTTTCCATGAGACTTAAAGCATCCATTCTAGGAATCCAGGGACAACTGGACAAGGGAAACCTCAGCAGAAAACAGATCAGACACCAAAGAAGATGAGCGGCCCAGATGATCCAGCTTTGCAGACTCCCTCAATAGCTGTTTCCTCAAAAGTCTACAACCACAACTCAAAATCACTGAGATCTTTCAGCTCCACAGACTCCTCCAGCCAGAACTTCAGTAAAGGCCTGAAGATCAGCTTCTGTCTACAAACTTCTTAGTACATCTAAATAGCTGAGCACAAAAGGACTGAACATCAAATGATTCTATTAACATTTTTAACCATTTTTCCATTCTTATTTGGGCCCAAACAGGTTTACTATGTCCCAAATTAGCCGGAAGTCATTTATGAGAGTGACATCCCAGGCCCAGAAGGTGGGGAGGGTGTACCCCCCCCTTTGGTTATTCGATGGATAACAGAAAATTTTGTCATTTAGGGGAAGAGTCTACAAGCTGTTAAATGGTCTTGTTAAATGGGTTTTGGAGGTTAGACCTACGGACTTCTCTCTTTTTCTTTTCTGTATCCTTCTTTCTCTCCTATGTAGGAGTGAATACACTTGTGAAAAAATGGGACATAGACATAGTATAGAAAAGATCAAGAAAAAAAGGACAGATTATTGAATAAACCCTTATACCTTTGTATATTGATACAAAATTAATACTATACTAGGCTAAATTGGTATTGATCATTGTATATTAATGCAAAATCCAGATTGCATTGGACTACATCGGTACTGATCTTAGTATATTGATACAAAATTAATACTATATTAGGCTAAATTGGTATTGATCATTGTATATTAATGCAAAATTAAGATTGCATTGGACTACATTGGTACTGATCTTAGTATATTGATACAAAATTAAGAGTATATTTGGCCACATTGGTATTGATCTTTGTATATTGTTACAAAATTAAGGGTAACACTTCTTAAAGGTGTTGAACCTAGTAATACTTAAAAAGGAAAGGTGAAGTTTTGGCCTTTTGCTACCAACCATCATAAACTTTAGGATAATTAAGAAATACAAACTAACAGTCATGCAAGCGTGTCATTTTGTTAGTTACTATGACAGTCTATCACAGTTATTTTATAAGCTACTCAGAAATCAAGTTGTTAAGAGACAGCAACATTTGCTTATCTAAACATAAGAGATAGACAGGGAGTCTTCAAAAACCCCAAGAGATCTGCAGAGTATGGCATTCAAAGATGTTTTCTTAAATTAAGATTTTTTTTATATGGAGCCATGCCAGCTCCTGACAGCATCCCCTATTCCACTCCAAGTAGATGAGCATCGATGAATCTCCAGTGGGAGATGGTTGAATTAGTGGCAAGCCTATCTCTTGGCAAAAAAAAAACAAAAAACAAAAAAAAAAAAACCCTTGCTTCAACTGTAGACAGACTGCTGTCCCAAAAGGACAAAACTTGGAAGCAGATAAGTCGACAGCCTAGCTCTGCCAAGACAGGGTAGGTAAGTCCTTCATAATTCCTGCTCTACAATCAATGTCTGTCAGAAAAATTGGGCCAAACAGCTGAAGATTGATGCTGTAATGTATGGAGAGAAAATGGGAACTGTCCAGGCAGCCATGGGTATGTTATTTCTTAGTTTTGGAAGCGGTGGGCCCTGCACTTCCTATATAATCAGATATATTTATCCCTCTCAGGTCTCTGAGGTGGTTGAAGAATAGATAGCTAGAGTCTCATAGTTAAATTTTGAGTTGTTTAGTAATCAAGAGGGTGTTCTGGATCTAAGAAGATGTTTTTTAAAAAATGATGCAAGTTAGTATGAAAGCTGAGTTAGATAGAGAACTTTAAACTCATGGCAATAGTTATATAGTAGAATGTTAAAGTCAGGGGCCAAATACATATGGACTGGACATTGAGAATGTATGCTAAGCCATATAACTCTCAGAATTGTGGCCTATTTAGTTCAGTTGTTTTTACTATATTTATTGTTATAAGATAAAGAACCATTTGTTGGACTGAAAAAAAAAGAATTATGCATTCTGGGGGAAGGGTGAGAAGGTAGGAAGTTGTGGCTGGGAGGGGTGGAGGGAGAGGGCTGTGATGGAGATGTAACTTGAACTAATAAATAAACATTAAAAAAAGATGAAAATTTCACACTTAATTTTTAAGCATTACTAAGTACAGTTCCTTTAAGAAGCATTACCCTTAATTATGTATCAATATACAAAGATCAATACCAATATGGCCAAATATAATCTCAATTTTGAATCAATACACAAAGCTCAATACCTATGTAGCCCAATACAATCCTAATTTTGCATCAATATACAAGGGTCAATACCATTGTGGACTAATATAATCTTAATTTTATATCAATATACAAAGATCAATACCAATGTAGCCCAATACAATCTTAATTTTGCATTAATATACAATGATGAATACCAATTTAACCAAATATAATATTAATTTGAACATGCCCTTATACAGATTCTTTGTATTGTTCTTTTTGTTTCTAATTTGTTGTTTTCAGCCCTGAGTTTGATAATTTCCTCTCATCTGCTCCTCTTGGGAGTGTTTGCTTCTTTTTGTTCTAACTCTTTCAGGTGTGCTTTTAGGTGGCTAGTTAAGAACTCTCCAGTTTCTTTTTGAAGGCACTTAGTGCTATAAACTTTCCTCTTAGCACTGCTTTCATTGTGTCCCATAAGTTTGGGTATGTTGTGCTTTAATTTTCATTGAGTTCTAAGAAGACTTTAATTTCTTTTTTTATTTCTTCCCTGACTCAGAGGTCATTGAGGAGAGAGTTGTTTAGTTTCCATGTTTTTGCAGGCTGTCTGTTGTTTTTGTTATTGTTGAAGTCTAGCTTTATTCCATGATGGTCTGATAAGTTACAAGGGGTAATTTCAATTTTCCTTTATCTGTTGCGGCTTGCTTTGTGACCAACTATATGGTCTATTTTGGAGAAGGTTCCATGAGGTGCCGAGAAGAAAGTGTATTCTTTTGTTTTGGGTTGAAATGTTCTGTAGATATCTATTAGGTCCATTTGATTCATGACATCTGGGAGGTTCATTATTTCTCTGTTTGGTTTCTGCATCGTTGATCTGTCCAGTGGTGAGAGTGGTGTGTTAAAGTCTCCCACTACTAATGTGTTAGGTTCAGTGTGGGATTTGAGCTTCAGTAGTGTTTCTTTAGTGAATGTGGGTGGTCTTACACTTGGGGCATAGATGTTCAGTATTGAGATTTCATCTTGGTGGATTTTTCCTTTGATGAGTATCTAGTGTCCTTCATCATTTCTTTTGATTAATGTTGGTTGAAAGTCCCATTTGTTGCATACTAGAATTGCTACTCCAGCTTTTTTCTTGGGTCCATTTGCTTGGTATATCTTTTTCCAGCCCTTTACTTGGAGATAATGTCTATTATTTTTTTTTTATTTGCTGAGGTGTGTTTCTTGTAAGCATTAGAATGTGGGATTCTGTTTTTGCATCCATTCTGCTAGCCTGTGCCTTTTTATTGTGGAATTGAGTCCATTCATGTTGAGAGATATTAATGACCAGTGACTGTTACTTCCTGCCATCTTGATGTTTGTGATTGAGCTTCATTTCTTTTAGTTTTTCTGCAGGCGTGCTCTTTGCTTCCTGTGCTTTCTTGTGTGTAGTTAACCTCTTTGGATTGGAGTTTTCCTTCCAACTTCTTCTGTAGAGCTGGATTTGTGTATAGATATTGCTTGAATTTAGCTTTGTCATGGAATATCTTGTTTTCTCCATCTATGTTGATAGACAATTTTGCAGCGAATAGTAGTCTGGCCTGGCATTTGTGGTTTTTTAGGGTCTGCAAGCATCTGTCCAGGCCCTTCTGGCTTTTAGAATCTCTGAAGAAAAGTTAGGTGTGATTCCGATAGGTGCCATTATATGTTACTTGACCCTTTTCCCTAGCCGCTTTTAATATTCTTTCTTTGTTCTGTACATTTAGTGCTTTGATTATTATGTGGCAGGAAGATTTTCTGTTCTGGTCTAGTCTATTTGGAGTTCTGTAAGCTTCTTGTACAGTTATAGGCATCTGTTTTTTTTTAGATTTGGGAAATTCTCTTCAATAATTTTGTTGAAGATATTTTCTGGTCCATGGAGATGGGACTCTTTTCTTT
The DNA here is from genome assembly GCA_907164525.1 of Lophiomys imhausi. Taxonomy (NCBI): domain Eukaryota; kingdom Metazoa; phylum Chordata; class Mammalia; order Rodentia; family Muridae; genus Lophiomys; species Lophiomys imhausi. The sequence continues at coordinate 536,063 of CAJQZJ010009486.1, read as the reverse complement.
CTTCTATTCCTATTATTCTGAGATTTCGTCTTTTCATTGTGTCCTTGATTTCCTGAAGGTTTTGTGTCAAGACGTTTTTAGATTTGACATTTTCTTTGACAGATGTATCAATTTCTTCAATTTTATACTGTGAGTCTGAGATTCTTTCTTCCATCCCTTGTATTCTGTTGGTGATGCTAGTGTCTGTAGTTCCTATTCTTTTCTTAAGGTTTTCTAGTTCTATGGATGTCTCAGATTTGATTTTCTTCATTGCTTCAACTTCCCTTTTCAGGTCTTCCATTCCTTTAAACGCTTTATTCATTTCTATCACCTACTGTGCAGTACTTTGTTGTTGCTCTCTGAGCTATTTGATTTCCTCCCTTAGTCCTTCTATTATTAATATAAGCATAGGATTAAGGTCATTTTCCTTTGTTTCAATCGTGTTCCTCTGTCCAGAGTTGTCTGTAGCATTATTGCTAGGATCTGGAGACATCCTATTGTTTTGTTTTGTTTTTACCATGTTCTTGTGCTGACCTTTTGTCATCTGATTGACCCTGGTGTTGTCTGTTTGTTTCTTTTGTCAGCTGGCTTTGCTGTTCAGGAAAACTCCTGCCCTGGGGGTTGGCTGATCCTGAGATCCTGGTGTTTACCTCCAGATGGTAGGCAGGTTCCTGTAATAGACTGCCTCTCAGAGAGGAGAGTGGCTGCTGTTCTCCTCAACTGCTTGTGACCCAATTGGACCAATATAGAGGGGATTGGAGAGGGGAGAGGGCTATCCTTTGAGGAGCTGGGAGCTGGCAGGTCTCCTCAGAAAGACAGATAGAGCTGTGTTTGGGTATGTGTTCTCCTCTCACTGACCTAGTCGTTCTGGCTCTGCAGCTAGGCTGACTGTGTAGGCAGGGAGCTCCACCCACAATGGGTGCTGGCCTCAGTGTGCCTGTTGCTGACTGCCTCAGATGCTTGGGTGCTAGGGTGAGCGATCCACCCGCCCCAGTATTTGTGGAGAACACACAGTCGCGGGCTCTGTTTGCAGTCATTCTTGGCTCCTAATTGCTTTGCTGTGACTGTGTTAGGTCTCTGCATCTCTGTTACAGTGCACACTGTGCCACCATGTTGGAAACTCCGGAAAAAAAATATCACTTACCTTTGCTCTTGTGGTGGGTCTGTTTTTCCATCTTGGGTGTACAGGTCCATGTGCAGGCTGGATATCAAGCAGACAGGCTGGACTGCTGATCTGTGGCTGGAGCCGTGGGCTGCATCCACTCCTGGGCTAGATCTCCTCTAGCAGGAGCTCCTCTCCAGACTGATGATGTAGCTGGCTTATCTCAGGGTGGTTTTCCTGGGAACTTCATGGGCTGTTTTACCTGGTTACCAGTCTCAATGTTCGCCGTGGGAACTCAGAACCCATCTGTGTTTCACAGTCGGCTAGGGGACTTCACATTCACTCCACAGTGACTAATCTCATTCACCTACTACTCAGATGCACTGCTCTATCTATGGTCGGCACCATCTTGGATCTCTGCTCTTTCTTTTATCTACAATAAATTGTGTACCCTACCATACCTAGTCATACCTAGTCATGCCCTTTCCTTTTCATTTCTTTTTTTATTCAGTGAATGGTTCTTTTGATTAAACTCACTGAATTAATGTCTGCCATTAGTTGTCTTTCTTTTTAAAATCATCAACATCAACAACAACAAATCTTAGAATTTAGCTCCAGGGAGAAACACAACAACTACTTCTGTATTCATTCTTACTGAAACATCAACTGCAAGGGATAGGTATGATTATTTCTCCTGTGTTTCTAATATTATGCTGACACACTGCTTTGTATTTGTACTCTCTGTGTCTTTGCTAGAAACACTCCTATGTAGTAACTTCCTTCTGACTGTGGGGACTTCCCCACATCTTCAAGTAGACTTGTTTTGTCAGAGATTTTTTTTAAAACTCAGAATTATAGGAATTTTTCTCTTTGGACACCATCTTTATCCTCAAGCTGTATATTCGTTTAGCTCCTCTAATGGTAGCATAGTGATAAAAAGTAATAGTAAATGTGAATATATATAACTTGACATATATTGCTAGAACTTCACTTATAATAATGTTTATGCATAAAAATTTTCACAGCAAGTCTGTCAGAAGTGCTGACATTGTTTGAAGAAGGGATCTAACAAGTAAGAATTTCATCTCCAATCCTGTACTGAATATATCTTCATCTTTTACTTATTAAGTTTTTGGCTGCCCTTTACATTTAAAGCTGGAACTATTAGGAGTTGTTGTAACCACACACTAATGGATAATGGAGTTTGTGAATGTTTTAAAGACAAGGTTAGGTGTTTCTAAAATGGCTTTTCCTGTGCAATAATAGTAAATTTCAACTTTCTTCATATTTAGAAAGTGGCCAGATGAAATAAGTGGAGAATAAAGGATTTGAGAAAGTCTGACTACTCGAAGTTGAGACCAATATACTAAGTAAAGGAGGTATAACCTAGTTGGGGAGCAGAAAACTGAGCTTCTAAGGATCAAGAACACAGTCTACTGTTCAAGTTAGCAGTGTTCCTCTTGCACTTTGCTTCAAATATAGGCAGACAGATTGAATTCATTGTCGCAGTTCTTAGCTGTTTCCAGGCAATGTTCCATCTAGGAGCCAATGGCATATTTTACATCACCCCATTAGGATCTCCTCTTTGCTGTGAATACATACCTCTTTTGGCTTTACTGTTAAGAAGAAATTTAACTAGAAAACCACACATTTACTCCTCTAAACTCTTCAAAGCTCTGGGACTATGTAGCAAGATAGGCTCTTAGGGTTTTTGTTTGTTTGTTTATTTTTTAATCTATCAGGCAAGTAAGTGGGTAAAGTTCGGGAGAACAGGAATGTATATGCAGGTGGTGCTCCATAGCTTTGTAAGTCAGATTGAAGGCTTTATATTTATTGGTCATTCTGAAGTAAGTGCCACATTATACAAGAGGGACTACAGAAGGTAAGTAAGTTACTTAGATTAGTATGTGGAGGAGCTGGATTTCACATCCAGAAGTCTGTATCCACACATTAAATGCTTAACAATCTGAAGTTTCTGCAGTAAATTATAAATGCTTCAATAAGGGGGGGAATTCTTCCTGAGAAATGAGAGAGTGCTCATACTTCCACTTGGAAGTACATTGAGAAAACCCAAAATTTTCCCATTGGATGGGCGTAACTAATATAATTTTTATGGTACATATGAGGCTGAATGGAATAATAGATGGAATTTGAAAAGGCAAACAGGATAATAATAGCTTTTATTATTGCTTTAGTTTTGATTCAATGATTAAATTGAAATATTATTTACAAACTCTATGTTTTCAAAAACCAAGCAAAAAAACAAAATAGGTATTGAGAGTTTATTTAATTTTCTTTTTCAATTAATGCAAGAAATTGAATCTAAAGATTTAGAATTAATTAATACAAATTTATATAGAGCTTTCAGGAGCAGAGCACCTGTCCCTTTAAGAAATGGGAAAATAGGGGTGAAACCAGTGCTATCACTAAGTACATGTTTCTCTGGTGAGAGAAGCAGTACAGGGAGTGGGGCACAGAAATAAACGAACTCCCTACAGAGGTAAATCAGGACTTAAATTTAAAGCAAAGATAAACCAATCCAATTATATTGTTAATTATTCTATTATCTAATGGACATGTGAAAGATGCACTGAACATAGACATTTTCTACCTCCCCTTCATTATCATCATTAGTTTTTGAGACATGATCTTATTATGCAGTCCAGATTGGTCCCATAACTTTTGATTCTTGTTCCTGTAGAAGATTTTTGTCATATAATATATGGTGTTTACAGTAGTTTCTTCTCTCTGTACTCTTCTCAGTTCCTCCCCAGGCCTTTCCATATAGATACACTCCCTTTCTTTCATTAGAAAACAAACAGGCTTCTAAGAGATAATAATAAAACAAAATAAAATATAAAAAGACAAAACAAAAACTAACACATAGGATTTGGCAAAACAAACAGAAGAAAAGAGCCCAAGAGAAGACACAAGAAACAGAAATCCACTCATTCACACACTCAAGAATCCCATAAAAACACTAAATTGGATCCATAACACATATGCTAAGGATATGGTGTGACCCCTTCAGGCCCTGTGTATGTTGCCTCAATCTCTGTGAATTCATAAGGGGTTTTGAGCATGTTGATTTGGAAGGACTTGTTTTCTTTGTGTCCTCCATCACCTCTGGCTCTTTTATATTTTCTATCTCCTCTTCAACAGGGTTTCCTGGGCCCTGAGGGGTAGGCTTTGAAAGAAACATCTCATTAAAGGTTGAGTGTTCCAAGGACACTGAGTAATCTCTGGCTGTGTGTCTCTGTATTTGTTTCCATATGTTGCAGGAAGAACTTTCTCTGATGATGGCTGAGGAAGGCACTGATCTATGAGTGTAGCAAAATTTTGTTAGGAGTCATTTTATTGCTGTTGTTTTTTTTTTTTTAGACAAGTAGTATTTGGTTTTACCCGAGGTAGCTGGGATATCTAATCTCAGGTTCTTTATCAGCAAAATATGTTGGATAGAGTTCCATTTTGTGGAATGGGCCAGAAATCAAATCAGATATTGATTGTTACTCCCACAAGCATTTTGCTACCATTACACTACCATATCTTGCAGGTAAGGAACCATTGTCTATCCAAAAGTTTGTGACTGTCTTGATATATACTTTCTATTTTGGTATTGTGCGGAGTACCTTCCTATACTAAAGATTCTAGCAAGTATGTATGAAGAGTCTACGTGGGCACCAACTTGACTTCTCCATGTTCAATGAGTTGTGTAGGTGTTTGTCTTCAATAATGGGTCCTTGCCTTCAGTTTGTGGAGAGTAACCTATATTCTTATCAACAGCATGAATTGTTTGGAAATTCTCATGAGACCCTCTTGGCTAAGAACTCAATTACATGTAACCCAATCCTGAGACAGGAAGCTTCCTTTGGTAACAATATATGGCCTGTTGAGATTGTGTCTCTCCCATTGTTTGGACAATTTCAATTAGACTGGATTCATATATTTATATATTTTAGGAAGTTTCTCCTAAATTAGGTTTCAATCAAATGGTGCTTAATTTTAGCTGTTTCTCCTCACATTTTCTCTCTCATTCACCCTCCTCACATGCCTGTGCTAAAGATGTTTGTTTCAGAAAATCTTTTCCTGTGTCAATGAGTTCAAGGCTATTCTCCATTTTTTTCTTCTATCAGGTTCAGTGTAACTGCTTTTATGTTAGGTCTTGTGCAGAGTGATAAGTATGTATCTATTAGCCTTTTTCTGCATGCAGCCATATAGCTTGACTGGCACTAATTGTTGAAGATGCTGCTGTTTTTTCCACTGTGTATTTCTGGCTTCTTTATCAAAACGAAGTGTCCACAAGAGTGTGTATTTATGTCTGGGTCTTCAAATTGATGCCAATGATCAACTTATATGTCTTTGTGCCAATGCCATGCTGTTTTTATTATTTTAGCTCTGTAGTATAACTCGAAATAGGGGTAGGCAGACATCCCACAGTTCTTTTATTACTCAGGATTGTTCTAACTATCCTCTTGGGAGATGTGTCATTTTATATAAAGCTGAAAATTGGTTTTTCAAGATCTATAAAGAACTATGTTGGAACTTTGATGAGGGTTACATTTGAATCTGTTGATTGTTTTTTGGTAGGTTGGTCACTTTTACTATATAGTCCTACTGATCTATGAGCATAGGAGATCTTTCCATCTTCTGATTTCTTATTCAATTTCTTTCTTCAAAGTCTTGAAGATTTTATCATACAAGGCTTATATAGTACCATACAAGCTTGGTTAAAATTACCCAACAATAGTTTATATTATTTGAGGCTGCTGTGAAATGTGCAGCTCCCATAATTTCTTTCTCAGCTTGTCATTTGTATATAGATGGGTTATTGGTTTTTGTGAGTTAATTTTGTATTCATCTACTTTGCTGAAAATGTCTATAAGCTACAGAGGTTTCCCAGTGAAATGTTTGGGGGTCACTATTATATTATATGCAAATAATGATCCTTTGACTTTTCCATTCCAATTTGTATCTTTTTGATCTCCTTCACTATTCTTTTTGTCCTGAGATTTTAAGTATTATACTGAATAGGTATATAGAGAGTGGACAACCTTAGTCTTGATGCCAATGATCAACTTATATGTCTTTGTGCCAATACCATGCTGTTTTTATTATTAAAGCTCTGTAGTATAACAGATATTAGAGGAATTGCTTTGAGTTTCTCTCTACTTAAGTTAATGTTGATGTTGGGCTTGCTGTAAACTCCCTTTATCATGTTTAAATATTTCTCTTGTATCCCTAATCTCTCCAGGACATTTATCATGAAGGAGTGTTAGATTTTGTCAGCGCTTTTTCTGCACCTGATGAGATGATTATGTGATAATTTATCAATTTTTGTATGTTGAACATCCCCTGCATCTTAGGATACTTGTTCATGGTGGATGTTCTTTTTTATGTGTTCTTGGATTTGGTTTGCAAATACATATTTTTTATTCACGTTATATCTCAATTGCAGCCTTCTCCTTCTTCCCCTCCTTGTATCACCCTTCCACCTCCCCCCCACTCCTTCTCCTCAGATGAGGGGAGCCCCACACATAACTACCTCCCTCAGTTCATCAGTCACTTACACTGGAGCCTGACATGGCAACCCAGCTAGGGCAAGGTATTCTACTAACAGGCAACAGAATTCATGACAGAGATAGGAACTCCCACCCCACTTGTTAAAGGATCTGTGTGAAGACAAAGTTGCCTATCATATATGTGTGTGTGTGTGTGTGTGTGTGTGTGTGTGTGTGTGTGTGTGTGTAGGGAATTAGGGAATTTAGGTCTAGTATATATATACTTTTTTAGAAAGTTAATGTTTCAGTCTCTATAAGCCTCTGGAGTGTAGGTTGATTGGTTCTTTTGATGTTCATGTGGTGATCTTATCCCCTCCAGTCTTTCTATTCCTCCTCCCTCTCTTACATATGGCTTCCAGAGCTCCACCTAATGTTTGGCTGTGTGTCTCAGCATCTGATTTGACCCACTGCAGAGTTAAGTTTCTCATAGGATAGTTATGCTATTTTCCTGTTTCTTTGGGTCTGTGGGTTGTAGGATGGTTGTAGGCCCTGTACAATATGGCTAATATCCAGTTATAAGTGAGTGTATACCATGTGTATCTTTCTGGGTCTGGGTTAACTCACTTGGGATGAGCACTCCTCTTGGAAATGTTTGCTTCTTTTTTTTTTTTCTAGAGATTTCAGTTGTGCTGTTAAAATGCTAATATGAGCTGTCTCTAGTTTCTTTTTGATGGCATTTAGTGCTATGAACTTTCCTCTTAGCACTGGTTCCATTGTTTCCCACAAGTTTGGGTATGTTGTGCCTTCATTTCATTGAATTTTAGGAAGTCTTTGATTTCTTTAGTTGTTTGTTCCCTGGTCATTGAGTAGAACATTGTTCAGTTTACATGAATGCATAATGTTTTGTTATTTCTGTTGTTGAACTCCAGCTTTAAATGGTGATCCCATAAAATACAAGAGGGTATTTCAACTTTCTTATATAGGTTGAGACTGCTTTGTTATTGACTATATAGTCAGTTTTGGAGACTGTTCAATGAAGTGCTAAGAAGAAGGTATATTCTTTTATGTTTGGGTGAAATGTTCTATAGATATCTGTTAGGTCCATTTGATTTATGAGCTCCGTTAATTCTATTGTTTGGTTTTTGTCTTGATGACCTGTGCATTGGTGTGAGTGGAGTGTTGAAGTCTCCCACTATTAACGTGTGGAAGTCAATGTGTAGTTTAAGCTTTAGTAATATTTCTTTTATAAATGTGGTTGCCCATGTATTTGGGCTTAGATTTTCAGTATTGAGAAGTCTACTTGATGATTTTTTTTCCTTTTATAAGTATGTAGTGTACTTCCCTATCTTTTTTTATTAATTTTGTTTAAAGTCTATTTTATTTGGTATTAAGATGACCACTACAGAATGCTTTTTGGGTCCATTTCCTTGCAAAACATTTTTCCAGCTCTTTATGCTGAGATAAATTCTATCTTTATTGTTGAGGCACATTTCTTGTATGGATTATTATGATGGGTCTTATTTCCGAATCCATTATGTAAACCTGTGTCTTTTTATTCAGGAATTGAGTCCATTGATGTTAAGAGAAATTGATGACCATTGATTGTTACTTTAATGTAGGTGGTCATAGTGTGTTTATGTTTTTCTTTTCATTTTGCTGCAGTGAGATTACTTGCTTCTTGTGGTTTTTTATGTTTTTGTTTTGTTTTGTTTTTAGGTGTAGTTATCTTTTATGGGTTGGAGTTTTCCTTCTAGGATCTTCTGAATGACTGAGTTTATGGATAGATGTGTGTGTGTGTGTGTGTGTGTGTGTGTGTGTGTGTGTGTGTGTAATTTCTTGTTTTCTCCATCTATGGTGATTGAAAACTTTGCTGGGTATACTAGTCTGGGCTAACATCTGTGGTTTTTTAGAGCCTGCAAGACATCTATCTATCCAGGCCATTCTGGTTTTTAGTTTCTTAAGTCAGGTGTGATTCTGATGAGTCTGCCTTTATATGTTACTTGGCTTTTTTATCTGAAAGCTTTTAATATTTTTCTTTTGTTCTGTATATTTGGAGTTTTGATTATTATGTAGCAGGCGGAATTTCTTTTCTGGTCTAATCTATTTGGTGTTCACTTTAACATTTATGGGCATCTCTTTCTTTAAGTTTGAGAAATTTTCTTCTATGATTTTGTTGAAAATATTTTCTGGTCTTTGGAGTCAGGGTCTTCTCTTTCTTCAATTCCCATAATCCTTATGTTCCATCTTTTCATTAAGTATTGATTTTTTTTGGATGTTTTAGGTGGGGAATTTTTTTGTAGTTTTCTCATTTTCTTTGGCTGTTGTGTGATTTCATCAATTGAATCTTCCACACCTGAGATTCTATCTTCTGTCTCTTGTACCCTATTACAGATGCTTATGTCTGTAGTTCTGTTCTCTTTCCTAGATTTTCCACCTCCTGGATTGGGTCTGCTTTTGTTTTCTTTATTGCTTTCGTTTCCATTTTCAGGTCTTGTACCTATTTACTAAGTTCCTTCTCCAGGCTGATTGTTTTTGCCTGTATTTCTTTAATGGCTTTATGCCTTTCCTTCTCCTCTTTGTTTCAGATTTCCTGGATTTCTTGAATGAGTTTTCCATTACTTTAATATGTTATACCATGATTTGCTTAAATTTTTTAAGAGATTTGTTTTCTTCTTTTAAGGCATCTATCATTTTCATAAGTATAGAGTTGTCATTTTCTTGTGTTTCAGCTGTGTTTGGATGGTCAGTACTTGTTGTACTAGGATAGCTGGGTTTTTTTGGTGTCATATTTCCTTGTTTTTGTTGATTTTGTTCTTTCACTAACCTTTAGCCATCTGGCTGTTTCTCATTGGCTGATAATTTCTGGTGCTCACTGAACTTTGTGCAAAGAAGAGAGGTCTGGAGACCATATGATCTTGGTGACCCATAGCCCTACACATGATAATGGATGGATGGGGACTTGTGCTGCAGGCTAGATCTCAGTGGGCCACCTACATCTCACTCCTTACTGCTGTGGCCCAGCTGGTTGTGGTGGGGTGGGTTTTTACTACCTTCAGAATCCTGAGATTTGGCAAATCTTCCTAGTGAAGCCATTAGGGCTTTCTGAACCACAGACTGAAGACTAGAGTTGGTGGAGTGTCCACTCCTCATCTGAAGGCCTGAGTCTGACTGTTCCTTCAGCCTGGGTGTGTATGTGGTCTGCCTCTATGGTCACCCTAGAGTCACAGAGGCAGCTTGCACTTCTTAGCTAGAAGCACCGTGACATAGGGCAGCCTGTGTTACTCTGCCACCTACACAATTACCCAGGACTTCTCTGCTGTGTCAAGGTTCAAGTTCCCTATGCTGCAGCCTGGGTGTTCAGCTCCAGGGAGTGGAACAGAGATAGAATCTATGTCCCACTGCCAACAGCTCTGTTACTCAGGACAGCTCTGCTGAACCAAAGCTTGACCACTTGTTGATCAGGCACCATGTGTGCCAGTTGCTGCCATGTTGGAATCCCCGGAAAGAATCTCCCATGGATCTCAGCACTCCTGGGGACCCTCTGACCCACTGGTCCTCTCATGGAGGCAGGAATGACTGCACAAGAGCTGGGAACTCTGGGAGCTGAGGATGGCCTTTGTCAGGTGGTTGAAGCTACAATCTGGTGCCACACATCTCTCAGACCCAAGGGGTTCTCTCGAGATACCAAGCAAGGCTCATGCTCCTTTGGCTGGCCTGTCCAGGTGTTTAGATGCCTAAGTTATCAGCCTAGGTTTCACCAGTTGATCTCAGATACCTGCATGGTGACTTACTGGTTTTCCCATCACTCAGACTGTGCCAGTTCTGATTGTTGTCATCTTAGGGGAAAAACCAGTTTGCAATATTTTATCGAGAGTTTTTATATCTATGTTCATGATAAAAATTGGCCTGTATTTCTCTTTCTTTGTTGGGTCTTTATGTTGTTGGGTATCAAAGTAATTGTGACCTCGTGAAATGAATTAGGCAACATTTCTTATGTTTCCACTTTGTGGAATAATTTGGAGAGAATTGGCATTAACTTTTTGAATGTTTGGAAGAATTTTGTACTAAAACCATCTGACCCTTGGATTTTTTTTTTTTTTGGTTGAAGGATTTTAATTACTATTTCTATATCACTAGTGGGTTTAGGTCTATTTGAATTGCTTATCCAATCTTGATTTAACATTGGTAAGTGTTGTGTACTTTGACAATCATCTATTTCTTTTAGACTTTTCAGCTTGAAGGAGTCCAGGATTTTCAAGTGTGTTCCGATTACTTGGATATCTTTGGTGTCTGTTATTATGTGCCCTTTTCATTTTTATGTAGATAATTATTGGTTTTCTCAAGGAACCAACTCTTTTTTATTAATTAATTAATTTACTTTACATCCTGACCACAGTTCCCCCTCCTTCTTCTCTTCCTATTCCTGCCCAATCTATTCATCCTCAGTTTCTCTTCAGAAGAGGGGAGGCCATAGGAGTATGGTTACTATCCAGACCTGTCATATCAAGTTACAGCAAGACTAGGTACATCATCTATTGAGGTTAGACTAGGCAGCCTGGTGAGAGGAAAGGGTCAAGAAGGTAGGCGACAGAGTCAGAGATAGCTACTGTTCCCATTCAAGACCAAGCTTATAACTAACATATGTATAGAGGACGTAGGTCAGTGTCATGCAGGCTCTCTGACTATTGGGAACCAACTCTTTGTTTCATTGATTCTTTGTTTTCATTGACTTGTTTTTTTATATTTTATTGATTTCAGCTCTGAGTTTGATTATTTCTTGGCATCTACTCCTTTTGAATTTGATCTGATCTTTTCTAGAGCTTTCAAGTGTACTGTTAAGTCTCTGTTAAAATCTTTCCTTCTTTTTTTATGTGGGCAGTTGGTGCAATGAGCATGACACTTAGAACACCTTTCTCATATCTGATAAGATCGAGCAGTTTTTGAATTCATTTTCACTCAATTCTAGAAGGTCTTTAATATATTTCTTAATTTCTGTCTTTATTCATTTTGATTCATTCAGTTTTGAAGAGATTGTAATCTTTCTTTTGTTGTTGAAATACAGCTTTAATCAGAAGTTGTTAGTTAGTATGCAGAGTGTTATTTCAATTTTCTTGTATGTATTGATAATGGTCAGATCTCCTGTCCTGGAGCAGTGAAACAGTTCTGGACCATTGAGTGCTACCTGAGTAATGCGGGCTACTGCAGATCACAATGCTTCTGATTGAGAGGCACAAGTTGATTCTAAGATTTCCCTGAGAGAAGATTTGGAGGACCATAGTAATGGTCCTGAAACCCTAGCTAGAGGGAAACTGTTAGAAGCCATGCCAACTCAGGCAGGCTGTTCTGGAACACAGTGTCCTTGACCTGGTTCAGGCACAGGTTGAATATGAGATCCCCCTGAGAGCAACATGGTAGGAACACAACAAAGGTCCTCACCACAGTCTTGACACCCTAGCTACTGTTATAACCCTCATCAACTCAGACAGACTAGGCTGGAGCAAAATGTTTCTGACCTGGAAAAGGTAGTTGAGCTTCCTAAAGTCCAAGTACTGTGGACAGGTTGTGAACTCCACATCAGGAGTCTGTGCTGGTGCCTGCCTTGACCTTCAGCTGAACACCAAGACTACAAAATGAGAGCTCTGAACCTGGAGCAGTGAAACAGGCTTGGACCATTGCATGCTGCCTGGATGATGTGGGCTGCACCAGATCACAGTGCTTCTGGATGTAAGGCACAGGTTGAACCTGAGAGCACCCTGAGAGCGTCTTGGGAGGTCCTGATCACAGTCCTGATGCCTAAACTGCACAGGATCTAGAGCTCTAGCTTGTCATTTGTGGCCTGCTGACCTCCACCAACATTGCTAGGAAGAACTTTTGGATCTCAGGAACCTGCAGGCAGTAATAATACATCCCACCTCAGTCCCTGACATGAGTACCCAGTTGGGATACAGCAAGGAGGGGTGAGTTGTGGGAGGCCCACTGAGAACCAGCCCCTAATACAGGGCCCCATCCAGCCTGTGGAGAGCTACAGGTCACCAAGGTTATATGACCTCCACACCAAGACTCCTTCCTTGGCACCAAGTCCAGAAGCTACCAGGAATAAACAGCTAAGGACAACCAGATGGCTAAAGACAAGCAAAAGAACAGAACTGACAAAAGTCAGGGAAATATGACTCTAGCAAAATTCAGCTATGCTAATACAACAAGCCCTGACCATTCCACCACAACTGAAACACATGAAAATGATGACAAAGCTATACTTATGAAAATGATTGATGCCTTAAAAGAAGAAAATAAATCCATTAAAGAATTTAAAGAAATCACAATTCTACAGATGAAAGCAATACAGAATTCTATTAATGACCAAGTAAACTCAGTCAAACAAGAGTGGGAAAGAGACAAAGCTATGGTAGAAATGCAGGTAAAGACAACCAAATTGGAGCAGGAAATATATAAAATGTTTCAAGACCTGAAATAGAAATGGAAACAATAAAGAAAACACAAGCAGAGACAATCCTGGAGGAAGAAAACCAAGGAAAGAGGACAGGAAATACAGACTTGAGTATCACCAATAGGATACAAGAGATGGAAGACAGAATCTTAGGTGTGGAAGCTCAATTGAAGAAATCAGTACAACAAACAAGGAAAATGAGAAATCTAAAAAAGTTCTTAACCATAATATCCAAGATATCAAGGACTCAATAAAAAGATGGAACCAAAGAATTATAGGCATAGATGAAAGAGAGGATTCCAGACTCCAAGGACAAAGGAACATTTTCAACAAAATCCCTTGACTTTTCTTTAGAAACCTTTAAAGTCAGAAGGGCCTAGACAGATGTGTTAAAGCCCTAAGAGACCACAGGTGCCAGCCCAGACTATTGTAGCCAGCAAAACATTCAATTACCATAGATGGAAAAAACAAGATATTCCATGACAAAACTAAATTCAAACAATATCTATCCACTAATCCAGCTCTACAGAAGATTCTAGAAGGAAAATTCCAACCAAGAGAAGGTAACTACAGCCAAGAAAACACAGGAAAGAAATAACTCCACTGCAGCTAAACCAAAAGAAACATACAAACACACTACTACCACCTACATCAAAGTAGCAGGAAACAACAATCTATGGTCATTAATATTCTCAAAATCAATGGACTCAACTCCTCAATAAAAAACACAGGCTTACAGAATGGATCCTTAAACAACACCCTTCATTTTGCTACATACAAGAAACACACCTTATCAGCAAAGATAGCCTTTACCTCAAAGTAAAGTGCTGGGAAAAGGTTTCCCAAGCAAATGGTCCAAGGAAGCAAGCTAGAGTATCCATCATAATATCCAATAAAATTGATTTTCAAGCAAAATTAACCAAAAAAGATAGGGAAGGACACGGAATACTCGTCAAAGGAAAAATCCATCAAGATGACATCTCAATACTGAATATTTATGCTCCAAATACAGGGGCACCCACATTTGTAAAAGAGACATTTTTTAAAGCTTTTTAAAGCTAAAGCTTAAACCACACATTCATCCCCACACACTAATAGTGGGAGACTTCAACACCCCACTCACACCAATGGAAAGGTAATTGACACAGAAGCCAAACAGAGAAATAATATGATTAACAGAGGTCATGAACTAAGTGGGCTAAACAGATATCTATAGAACACTTCATCCAAACAAAAGAGAATACACCTTCTTCTCAGTACCTCATAAAACCTTCTCCAAAATTGACCATATCATCGGTCATAAAGCAAACATTAACCAAAACAAGAAATTTGAAATAACCCCCTGTATCTTACCAGGTCACGATGGATTAAAGCTGGACTTCAACAACAACAGAAATAACAAAAAGCCTACACTTTCATGGAAACTGAACAACTCTGTTCAATGACAACTGGGTCAGGGAGCAAATAAGACCAGAAATCAAAGGCTTTCTAAAATTCAATGAAAATGAAGGCACAAAATATGAAAAACTATGGGAAGAAATGAAAACTGTGCCTCAAGGAAAGTTCATAGCACTAAGTGCCTTCAAAAAGAAAATAGTTACAGCTCATATTAGCAACTTAACAGCAGAAGTGGAAGCACTAGAAAAAAAGAAGCAAACACTCCTAAGAAGAAAAGATGGAAAGAAATCATCAAATTCCAGGCTGAAATCAACAACTTAGAAACAAAAAGAACAATACAAAGAACTGACAAAACCAAAAGTTGGTTCTTTGACAAAATCAACAAAATAGAAAAATCCCTAGCCAAACTAATGAAAAGGCAGAGGGAAAAACCCAAATTGACAAAATAAGGATTGAAAAGGGAGAAATAACAATAGACATTGAGGAAATTCAAAGAATCTTTAGGTCTTACTTCAAAAACCCATACTCTACTAAATTGGAAAATCTATGCGAAATGGACAATTTTCATGATAGATTCTACCTACCAAAATCAAATCAAGATCAGGTTAACAAATTAAATAGTCCTATAAACCCTAAGGAATTAGAAGCCGTCATTAAAAGTCTTCAAACCAAAAAAGCCAAGGGCCAGATGGTTTCAGCACAGAATTCTACCAGACCTTCAAAGAATAGCTAATACCAATACTCTTCACAATTTTCCATAAAGTAGATACAGAAAGAACACTGCCAAATTCATTCTAGGAGGCCACAGTCACCCTGATACCTAAACCACACAAAGACCCAAGAAAGAAAACAAATTTCAGATCCATTTCCCTCATGAATATAGACCCAAAAATACTCAATAAAATACTAGCAAACCAAATCCAAGAATACATCAAAAGTATCATACACCATGATCCAGTAAGCTTCATCCCAATGAGGCAGGGGTGGTTCAACATATGAATATCCATCAACATAATCCACCATATAAATAAGCTGAAAGAAAAAAAAAACATGATCATTGTGCTAGAGACTGAAAAATTATTTGAAAAAAATCCAACAACCCTTCATGCTAAAAGTCTTGGAGACAGCTGGCATACAGTGACCATATATAAAAGGAATAAAGACAGTATACAGCAAGCCGGTAGCCAACATGAAATTAAATGGGGAGAACTATAAAGAATTTCCTCTAAAATCAGGGACAGGGCAAGCATCCCACTCTCCCCATATCTCTTCAACATAGTACTTGAAATCCTAGCTAGAGCAATAAAACAAGTTAAGGACATCAAGGTGTTACAAATAGGAAAGGAAGAAGTGAAAGTATCCCTATTTGCAGATGATATCATAGTACACATAAGTGACCCCAAAAATTCTACCAGAGAACCCCTACAACTGATAAACACCTTCAGCAAGGTGGCTGAATACAATATTAATTCAAAAAATTGGTAGCTCTTGTCTACACATATGATAAATGGGCCAAGATAGACATTAGGGAAATAATACTGTTCACAATAGCCACAAATAATATAAAATACCTGGGGGGTAACTCTAGCCAAGAAAGTGAAAGACCTGTACAACAAGATCTTGAAGTCCTTGAAGAAAGAAGTGGAAGAGGACATCAGAAGATGGAAAGATCTCCCATGCTCATGAATAGGTAGCATCAATATAATAAAAATGGCCTTTCTATCAAAAGGAATATACAGATTCAATGCAATTCCTGTCAAAATACCAACACAATTTTTTACAGACCTTGAAAAAACAATTCTCAACTTCATATGGAAAAACAAAAAAAAAATCCCAGAATAACTAAATCAATTCTGTACAATTAAAAAAAAAAAACTGGAGGTATCACCGTCCCTGATATAAAGCTATACTACAGAGCAATAGTAGTTTCTGCATGGTTCTGGTACAGAAACAGACCAGTTGATCAAGGGAATAGAACTAAGACCCAGAAATAAACCCACACACCTATGGTAACTTAATTTTTGAGAAAGAAACAAAACCATACAATGAAAAAGGAAAACATCCTCAAGAAATGGTGCTGGTCTAACTGGATATCACCATGTAAAAGAATGCAAATAGACCCATATGTATCACCTTGCACAAAACTTAAGTCCAAGTGCATCAAAGACCTTAACATAAAACCAACACACTAAATCTATTAGTAGAGACCGTGAGGAAAAGCCTGGAACTCATTTGCACAGGTGACAACTACCTGAACAGAATACCAATAGCTCAGGCTCTAAGACTAATAATCAATAAATGGGACCTTAGGAAACTGAAAAACTTCTGCAGGGCAAAGGAAACTGTCTTTAGAACAAAACAGTAACTTACAGATTGGGAAAAGATTTTTACCAACCCCACATATGACAGAGTGCTAATATCAAAAATTTATAAAGAAATCAATAAATTAAACACCAAGAAACCAAATAATCCAATCAAAAAATGGGGAACAGGACCAAACCAAGAATTCACAAAAGAGGAATCTCTAATGGCCCAGAGATACTTGAAGAAATACTCCACATCCTTAATCATCAGAGAAATGCAACTCAAGATGACTCTGATATTCCATCTCACACCTGTCAGAATAGCTCAGAATAAAAACTCAAATGACAGCACATGCTGGCATGGTTGTGGAGAAAGGAGAATACTCCTCCATTGCTGGTTGGATTGTGAACTTGTACAACAACTATGGAAATCAGTCTGGTGATATTCTAGAAATCTTGGAATAGCTCTACCTCAAGACCCAGCCATACCACTTCTGAGCATACATCCAGAAGATTCCTCACCAAACCACAAGGACATCTCCTCATCTATGTTCATAGAGGCTTTATTTGTAATAGGTAGACACTGGAAACAATCCAGATATCCTTCAATGGAAGAATGGATTAAAAAAAAGTGGGGTACATTTACACAATGGAATACTACTCAGCTATCAGAAACAAGGAAACAATGCAATTTGCTGCCAAATGGGTGGAACTAGAAAAGGTCATCCTGAGTAAGTTAACCTAGACCCAGAAAGATGCACATGGCATATATTCACCTATAACTGGATTTTAGCCATATAATACAGGATAACTGTCCTAGAACCAACATACTGAAAGGAACACTAACATAGGCTTTGTTACCTGTTAGTGGCACATTTTGCCCTAGTGGAGCTGCATATAGGCCCCCCAGTGCAAGAGGAAGCTCTTAGCCCTCACATGACTGATGAACTGAGGAGGCTGATAGGTGGGGACACCCCACACTGGAGGAGTAGGTGAGGTGGGAGAGGGGGGAGTGAATGAGAAAGTGGAACTGGGAAGGTTGGAGGGAGGAGACTGTGATGGAAGTAGAACTTGAAGGAATAAATACATGTAATAAAAATAAATTTACAAAAATAATTTAGTATTTTGTATATTTTCTCTTCCTGAAATGTCTGATTATTAAAGCATGGTGAATTCCTGTCTCCTAAAAGATACTGGGACAATTTATTTTCAGGATGTATAGTCTCTGGAAAACTATTGAAAATAGTTTTAGTTTCTTTTAACATAACTTTTACATAAAGAACAGTTACATTCTTGATTTTTTTCTATTACTTTCTTAAGGAGTAGAAACAATTTAAGTCATATTGACTAACAATGGCTGCACTCAGATTAAATTGAAATGAATTTACTCTGTTCGTGGACCTGTATTGGACTCTCATTTCAAATATGTAAACTTAAACTTCCGTTCCATCAGAAATATGTCTTCACAAAAGTGCTGCATAAACTCATGCTAAATTGATGACTTAGTTCTCAGAATCAGAGTTAAGCTTTACCCTATTTCAAAGAATCCTTTAAAGCATGCCTTTCTTAGTTTCTTGTACATTTAAAATTGTGGCCTGGAGATCACAATATAGAATTGTTAAAACAACAAAGGGCAGTAAATATTCAAGTGTATCAGAAGAAAAAGAGCAATATAGCTAAACTTAATCCTTGGTAATAGCCATGTGGGCCACTGGTCTGCTTTTGAACTTGTGAGCACACCTGCTTCCTTTTGCATCCTTTGCCAAAATGTGTATGACGCTTTGAGCTGAGGTTTCAAGGATAGTCAATATAGATTACTGCAAAATCTCATTTATATGACACTCTGGGTGTTCTCAGAAGAACGTGGGAAACCTGGACAATAGTTTATAAACCAATAGGACTTCCATATTAGGCTTTTCCTTGTCTCTGGGCATGTATGGGCCTCTATTGCATAATCCCTCTTGATGCAATGAAAGTCAAATGCATTATTTTGGCTACTCACTCCTTACAGCTGCCACATGTCTTATTTTATATTGAGTGTGCAGCTGGTTACAGCTGTCTAGACAGACATTTTGGTGAAGGGTGGTGCTCCCCAGACTCAGACCATAAGTGATATGGTGATGTGAAGCTGATGAGAAAGTGCAGCCTTTGAACTTTGAGAAGATTCCTCAGGTGTAAGGATTATGAAGCCCTAGGTTCTAATACTGAACTCAAATACTGTGTTTTGTGAATCAAAGTGTTCATAATTTTTTAAAACTTCTTTTACTTTTCAATCATAATCTTAGTCATCTTGTCTGTACTTTTAAATCTTAAAGCATTTTCATATGCATAAAAGTGAGTTTAGGAGAAAGTCAAGGTAATACGTCTACAAAATTACCAAAAATTTGATATTATTAACAAAGTTTCATTTGTTATTTTTTCAACTGACATAAAATTATACATATTCATATGGTGCCTTTGATATTTTGGTTGTGTATATATTATATAGTCTTCCAATCAGGTTCTACATCTATAACTTCTTAAGTTCAATTTATTGGTGCAGAAAACTTGTTTTTTTTAGTTGTTTTTGAAATATATGCTACCTTTTCATCATCTATAGTTAGCCCAATATGCATTAGAATGTTATATCCTGTGAAATATATGAATTCCTATGAATTTTCTAGTGGTCCCTCCTCAGATGCTGTGATCTGTGACATTTCAAATTTAGTATATTGCTGCTGCATTGAGAACAAGTTTGTAATCTCGAAAGGTCTTCTTATAATTTTGTTCCAGAGTGGAATAGGAGCTCAGGGGACAAGAATGAAGATTACCTGAGATGGAAGGTAATTCTGAGGATGCCAGAGTAAATGAGAGAAAGAACAAGAAATCCAGCTCTGGATGCACATATATGGGCTTTTGTGAATCTTCTTGGGCCTTTCATTTGATTTTCTCCACTGGTTGAACATTTTTCAAGTACATTGTCAATTCAGAAGTGTAGTATTCTTTAACATCAGATAAAATGGTTTATGTTTTAGAATAAGTTCTGTGATTTCTTTTACATTAATACATGTGGTTTGGCATGAACACTCTAACTGTTATGAAATTCTTGGGTCTTTTGGGGTTCAGGGAAGTAAACATCTTAGAACATTGTAATGAAGTGCTGAATTTAGAAAGGACCAAGATGTAACAAAACGTACAAAGCAATAAAACAGTTTCTGTAAGTGGACTAGTTACCAGTGCTTTTAGGTAAGTGGTTTCATTTGTTTTCCTCACTTTGTTTACACCAGTGGTTCTCAATCTGTGGGTTGCAACCCCTTTGAGGTCACATATTAGATATCCTGCATATCAGATATTTACATTATGATTCATAACAGTAGCAAAATTACAGTTATGGAATAGTAGCAAAATAATTTTTAATAAATTTACTTATTCTCTCATATATTATATCCTGACTGCAGCTTCTCTTCCCAGTCCCTCTGCTGCTATCACTCCTCTCCCCATATCTACTCTTCCTCCACTTTCGTTCAGAAAAGGGCAGGTCTCCCAGGGATATCAACCAAACATGCATATCAGGTTGCAATAAGACTAGGTATCCTGTCAGAATGGCTAAGATCAAAAGCTCAAATGACAGCACATGCTGGTGAGGGTGTGGAGAAAGGGGAACACTCCTCCACTGCTGGTGGGAGTGCAAGCATGTACAACCACTATGGAAATCAGTTTGGCGATATCTTAGGAAAGTTTGAATAGCTCTGCCTCAAGACCCAGCCATACCACTTTTGGGTATACATCCAAATGACTCCTCACCAAATCACAAGGAAGTTCCCTCATGTATGTTCATAGCAGCTTTATTTGTAATATCTAGAAACTGGAAACAACCCAGATGTCCCTCAACTGAAGAACGGATACAAAAAACTGTGGTACATCTACACAATGGAATACTACACAGCCATCAGAAACAATAAAATCATGCAATTTTCAGCCAAATTGATTGAACTAGAGAAGCTCATCCTGAGTGAGCTAACCCAGACTCAGAAAGATACCCATGGCATCTATTCACTTATAATTGGATTTTAACCATATAGTATATGCTAACTATACCACAACCAATGCACCAAAGGGAACAGGAACCTAGACTTTGTTTCCTATCAATGAGACACTTTGCCCTAGTGGTGCTGCCTTATAGGCCCCTAGTGTATGAGCCTAGTGTATGAGGAGGCTCTTGGCCCCCATATGACTGTTGAACTGGGGTGGGGGACTGTTATGTAGGGACATTGAACTCCAGAGGAGTAGGATGGAAGGGGTAGGAGGTAGAGGGTGGGAGGGCAGGACTGAGAGGGGTGAAAAGAGGGCACTGTGATGAAGATATAACCCAAAGTAATAAATAAATATTAAAAAAATAAGACTAGGCATCTCCACTCATATTAAAGCTGGAAGAGGCAACTCAGTAGGATGAAAAGGGATCCAAAAACAGGCAAAAGAGTCAAGGACTGTGTTAGGAGTCCTACAAAAAGATCAAGCATCAAAACTGTAACATATATGGAGAATACCTAGGTCAGTCCCATGCAGGCTCCCTGATTGTTAGTAGGAATCATTTCATTGACTTTTTTTAAACCAGTTTTTTTTTTAATGGGTTCTATCCTAGGTCTCTCAGTTATTCAGCCTTAGGGTCCTGGTCCTCCAGGTAGTGTCAGAGGTAGACTCCCTCTCATGGCATGGGTATCAAGCTAGACAAGTCATTGGTTGGCCACTTTCTCAATTTGTATGCCACCTTTACCCCTGGCACTTCTTGCAAGCAGGACAAATTATAGGTCAAAGGCTTTGTGGCTTGGTTGGTGTCCTAATCTGCCCATTGGAAATTATACATGGTTACAGAAGATGGCCAGTTCAGGCTTTGTATCTTCCATTGCTGGAAGTCTTAGCTAGAGTCATACTCATAGATTCCTGGAACTTTCTATTTCTACCTGTCCCTGAAATGCACACCAATTCTAGTTGTCTCTCCCAGAGCTCTCTCCCTCCACCCTTACTGTTCCCATCACCATCTGTCCCCAGTCCATCTGTGAGATTTATTCTATTTTCCCTTCCCAGGGAGATTAATGCATCCTGTTTTCATGCCCTTATCTTAATTAGCTTCCCTGGGTCTGTAGATTATAGCATTATTATTGTATACTTACTTTATAGCTAATATCCTCTTATAGTTGAGTATATATCGTGTTTGTCTTTCTGTGTCTGGGTTACCTCACTCAGGATGATCTTTTCTAGTTCCATCTATTTTACTGAAAATTTCATGATTTTATTTTTTAAACAGCTGAATAATAATCCATTAGGTAAATATATCACATTTTCTTTATCCATTCTTTGTTTGAGGGACATGTAGGTCATTTCCAGTTTCTAGCTATTATGAATAAACCTGCTTTGAACATACTTGAGCTAGTATCATTGTGGTAGAATGGAGTATCCTTTGGGTACATACCCAGGAGGGGTATAACTGGGCCTTGAGGTATATTTAGTCCCAATTTTTTTAGAAAGTACCATATTGATTACCAAAGTGGCTATACAAGTTTATATTCCCACCACCAATGGAGGAGTGTTCTACTTGCTCCACATTTGAGCCAGCATGAGCTGTCATTGTGTTAACTGATCTTGGCATTCTGACAGATATAAGATGAAATCTCAAAGTCACTTTGATTTGCATTTCCCTGATGACTAAGTGTTTCTTGGACATTTGAGATTCCTCTGTTAAGAATTCTCTGTTTACATGTGTACATATAAATTGTTTGCTTTGTTAATGTCTAGTTCCTTGAGTTCTTTATATATTTTGAAAATTAACTCTCTGTTAGATGTGGAGTTGGTAAAAATCTTTTCCTATTCTATAGGCTGTCATTTTGTCCTTTTGATTATGTCCTTTGCCTTACAGAAACTTTTCAGTTTCATGAGGTCCATTTATGAATTGTTGATCTTACTGCCTGGACTATTGGTGATCTGTTCAGGAAGCTGTCTTCTGTGCCATTGTGTTCAAGGCTATTCCTCACTTTCTTTTCTATGAGGTTCAGTGTATCTGGCTTTATGTCAAAGTCTTTGATCCACTTGAACTTGAGTTTTGTGCAGGGTAATAGATATGGATCTATTTGCATTCTTTTTCATGCTGGTACCCAGTTAGAACAGCACCATTTGTTGAAGATGCTTTCCTTTTTCCATTATAGGATTCTGTTTTCTTTATCAAAAATCAGGTGTCCATAGGTCCTCTATTTGATTCTGTTGATCAATCTGTCTGTTTTTATGCCAGTACCATGTGGGTTTTATTACTATAGCTTTGTAGTAGAGCTTGAAATTGAGATGGTGATACCTCTGGAAGTTCTTTTATTGTACAGGATTGTTTTAGGTGTCCTGTTTTTTTATTTTTCCGCATGACATTGAATATTGTTTTTTTAAGGTCTATAAAGAACTATGTTAAAATTTTGATGGGGGATTGCATCAAATCTGTAAATTGCTTTTAGTAAGATGACCATTTTTTTTTATGACGTTAATCCTACTGATCCATGAGCATGGGAGATCTTTCCATCTTCTGATATTATCTCCAATTTATTTCTTCAAAGACTTAAAGTTCGTCATATAGGTCTTTAAATTTCTTGGTTAGAGTTATCCCAAGATATTTTATATATTTTTTGTGGCTATTGTGGAGGCTGTTATCTCCCTAATTTCTTTCTGAGCATGTTTGTCTTTTTCATATAGGAAGACTACTAAGTTTTGTTTTTGTTAAAGTTAATCTTGTATTCAGCTACTTATCTGAAGGTGTTCCTGTGAAGGTCATTGTAGGAGTTCCCTGGTAGAAATTTTGGAATTGCTTATGCATACTATCATATCATCTGCAAATAGTGATACTTTGACTTCTTCCTTTCCAATTGTGTCTTCTTGATCTCCTGTAGCTGCTTTTGTTCTCTAGCTAGAACTTCAAATACTACCTTGAATAGATATGGAGAGAATGGACAGCCTTGTCTTGTTCCTGACTTCAGTGAAAATGCTTTGATTTTTTTCTCCATTTCATTTGATATTAGTTGTGTCCTTGCTGTTAGTTGCTTTTATTATGTTTAGTTATGTCCCTTGTATCCCCTTTTAATTAGTTTGGATAATGATTTGTCTATTGTTGATTTTCTCAAAGAACCAACTCTTTGTTCTATTGATTCTTTATATTGTTCTCTTTGTTTCTATTTTATTGATTTCAGCTCTCAGTTTGATTGTTTCCTGTGGATATATTGCTTCCTTTTGTTCTAGAGCTTTCAGGTGTGCAGTTAGGTTGGTATTATGAGATCTTTTTAATTTCTTTATAAGGCACTTAATGCTATGAACTTTCCTCTTAGCACTGATTTCATTGTGTTCTATAAATTTTGGTATATTGTGCATTAACTTTTATTGAATTCTAGGAAGTCTTTAAATTTTTTCTATTTCTGCCTTGACCTAGAACTTACTCAGTTTCCATGGATTTTTAGGCTTTCTGATGTTCTATTGTTGAAATTCAGGTTTAATAGATGGTTTTCTGATAGGATACAGGATGTTATTTCAAATTTCTTGTATCTGTTGAGAGTTGCTTTGTGATCATGTGTGTGGTCAGTTTTGGAGAATGTTCCATGATGTGCTGAGAAGGTATGTTCTTTCGTGTTTGGGTGAAATGTTCTGTAAATATCTGTTGGGTACATTTGGATCCTAACACCTATTAGCTCCATTTTTTCTCTGCTTAGTTGGATGACCTATTCATTGGTGACAGTAGGGTATTGAAGTCTCCTACTGTTAATGTATGTGATTCAATATGTGATTTAAGCTTTAGTAACATTTATTATACAAATGTGAATGCCATTGTATTTGGGGCATTGATGTTCAGAATTTAATCATCATCTTGGTGGATTTTTCCTTTGGTGAGTGCAAAGTGTCCTTTCCCATCTTTATTAATTGATATTGTTTGGAAATCTATTTTATTAGATATTAGAAAGACTACACAAGCTTGATTCTTGGGCCCATTTGCTTGGAAAATATTTTTCAACCCTTTAGTCTGAGGTAATGTCTATTTTTGATGTTGAAATATGTTTCTTATAAGCAGCAGAAGGATGGATCCTGTTTTTGCATCTATTCTGTTAGCATGTGTCTTTATATTGGGATATTGAGTCCATTATGCTGAGGCATATTAATGACCAGTGATTGTTAATTCCTGTTATTTTGATGTTGGTGGTGTTAGGGTGTGTGTGTGTGTGTGTGTGTGTGTGTGTGTGTGTGTGTGTGTGTG
>CAJQZJ010009486.1:483601-511074 GCA_907164525.1 Lophiomys imhausi | reverse complement strand
GTGTGTGTGTGTGTGTGTGTGTGTGTGTGTGTGTGTGTGTGTGTGTGCATGTTTTCATGGGTATAGTTAACCTCTGTGGGAAGAAGTTTTCCTTTTAATACTTTTTGTAGGGCTGGATTTGTGGATTCATACTGCTTACATTTGACTTTGTAATAGAATAGCTTGTTTTTTCCATCGATGATGATTGAAAATTTGCTGGGTATAATAGTCTGGGATAGCATCTGTGGTTTCCTAGGGTCTGCAAAACATTTGTTTATGTCCTTCTGGCTTATAGAGTCTCCATTGAGAAGTCAAATGTAATTCTTATAGGTCTGCATTTATAAGTGACTTGGCCTTTATCCCTTGCAGCTTTCAATATTCCCCCAGTTAAGCCGCCTTCCCTAGTTCAGCAGTCATATGATGGCCAAAAGCCTCTTCATACATTGGGGGCCTACAAAGCAACACCAGTAGGGCAAAGTGTCTCATTGACACGTAACAAAGGCTATGTTCCTGTTCCCATTGGCACATTGCCTGTAGTATAGTTATCCTGTACAATATGGCTAAAATCCAACTATAAGTGAATAGATGTTCATGTGCATCTTTCTGTGTCTGGGTTGGCTCACTCAGGATGAGCTTTTCTAGTTCCATCCATTTGGCTGCAAATTGCATGATTTCGTTGTTTCTGATGGCTGAGTAGTATTCCATGATGTAGCTGTACCACAATTTTTTTTTTATCCATTCCTCAGTTGAAGGACATCTGGGTTGTTTCTAGTTTCTAGCTGTTACAAATAAGGCTTCTATGAACATAGTTGAGGAAACTTCCTTGTGATTTGGTAAGGAATCATTTGGATGTATACCCAGAAGTGGTATGGCTGGGTCTTGAGGCAGAGCTATTCAAACTTTCCTAAGATATTGCCAAACTGATTTCCATAGTGGTTGTACATGCTTGCACTCCCACCAGCAGTGGAGGAGTGTTCCCCTTTCTCCACACCCTCGCCAGCATGTGCTGTCATTTGAGTTTTTGATCTTAGCCATTCTTAGAGATGTGAGATGGAATCTCAGAGTCATCTTGAATTGCATTTCTATGACGATTAAGGATGCTGAGCATTTCTTCAAATGACTCTCAGCCATCAGGAATCTTAGGGATTCCTCCTTTGTGAATTCTCTGTTTAGCTCTGTTCCCCATTTTTTTTTTGACTGGATTATTTGGTTTCTTGGCATTTAATTTCTTAAGTTCTTTGTAAATTTTGGATATTAGCTCTCTATCAGATGTGGGGATGGTGAAGATCTTTTCCCAATCTGTAGGCTGACGTTTTGTTTGAATGACAGTGTCTTTGGCCTTACAGAACCTTTTCAGTTTCATCAGGTCCCATTTCTTGATTGTTGGTCTTAGAGCCTGAGCTGTTGGTGTTCTGTTCAGGAAGTTGTCACCTGTACTGATGAGTTTGAGGGTTTTACCCATTTTCTCTTCTAATAGATTTAGTGTGTCAGGCCTTATGTTAAGGTCTTTGATCCACTTGGAGTTAAGTTTTGAGATGCATTTTAGAATATTATCTTTTGAAGACTTATTGAATAGCTGCAATATTAAAATCAAATTGGTAACATTAGTTCTAGTTGGTAGTTGAAATAAGATTAGGAGCCTCTCATGTTAAAGATGACATGAGCTATTAATCTTTGTTGAATACTTTATAGATAAAACTAGAAACAGAACAGCAATATTAAGTTAGAGGAGAACTCTCAGTAATTTGTAATTTCACTCTTAATCCATTGAGTTCTAATAAAATTTGGAAGGTTCTTTTGTTTCTAAGTTTTGCTGACAGGCTATAAACTTTGTTTTCTTTTCTAGTCCTTCATGTATTCCATGTCTTTAAATAGCTTTTTGATGTCTATTGAGTTTTTTAAAGCAATGTGTCAGGTTCTAATGGTCCTGCTGGTTTAAGAAAAATACTCTCACTAATAAATCATAATGAATCATCAGTCTCAACAGGCCTATGACCTTCAATCAGTAGGAGGTTGAGTGCTAAACTCTCTTTACCCTTTTCTTGTTGTAACTACTCTACTTGCTTTAGTATGTCTTTCTAATTTATGGATGGGCTTCCCACAGGACAATTCACCTGCAAAAATAGCTCATGCTGTGGTGTTTATTATACTAAGTAGGTTTCATGCTGACAGAGAGTTTTTACAAGGGGATGGAGTTGCTGTCAAGATCTCCCATCATCTGAGCAAAACTGGCACTCAAATTCTCATAGTTCATATTATTGAATGTAGTAGGGGTGGAAACAGGATAGATGTGAATGGGCTAGGAGGTAGTAGTGTGAAGATTGCTTAAATGTCTTATTTAGGGGCCTTGCTAAATGTGACTTCAGTAAGATATATCAAAAGGATGGAAAAATACAAAGGCATGCACTAGAGACATTAAAACTGTGCTGACCTCATACAGAGTAATGAAAAATCTCTATAGCTATGTGATGGAATGCTAAGGTGTGCAGCTTTAAAGACTGCTTTGGTGAACTGACTGAAATATTCAGTAGACATATTTTATTTATTTTCCAGTTTAAAGCATTCTTGACTTATTAATTTAATATGTTATCTTTATACAGATTTTGAAAAAAAATTTGAGAGTAAGAAAGGGAGAGCACACTGGATCCTACTATATTCTCTTATGGGCAATAATTCTTAACACTACAGGTACCTCCACTACCAATGGTCTTCTATGTACTTTTTCTAATCATGAAAGAATACATAAAATTATATACTCACTTATTTTTTCCTATCATTCATATTTCTCATATCACTGGACCCTCTGTATGATCATCCATCATTTCTAAAGCTTAACGATATTTCCCCAGCACCCACTAATTATTCTCTTACTGGGGAATTGTCTTACTACTATTTTAAATTTGTATGAGGAATGGAGAGATTGCTCAGAGGTTAACAGCACTGGCTGTTCTTTCAAAAGACCCAGCTTCAAATCCCAGCACCCATATGACAGTATGAAACTATCTTTAATGGCCAAGCATGTTGCTGCATACCTTTCATCCCACCACACAGGAGGCAGAGGCAGGTGGACCTCTATGAATTCAAGGCCGGTGAGTTCTCTACAGAGTGAGTTCCAGAGTAGTTAGGGCTACACAGAGAAACTCTGTATTGAAAAACAAATTTTTTTGTATGAAAAAATCTTGATCTTTATGGATCATGACATTAATTTTCAGTCTTACACAGTAGTCTCTCACATTGTTATGCCCAGGGGATAAAGTACAAGATCCCACCCTGCCCCCCAGTGCATGCTGAAACTATACTTCACACCTTGTATAGAGAGCCTTACATTTTTTCTTGTCTGTATATACTCAGAATAAAGTTTAATTTATTAATTAGGCACAGAAGAGATTATCAAGAATACAGCAAATCAGTTATAATCTTCTGAAAGAAAAGTTACATGAATATTATCTATTGTCCAATTATCACCTATCATTTCCATTATCTATCGATATCTTTCTATCTATCTGTCATCATCATTATTATCATCTATCATCACTTTTCCTACTTTTATCCTTTATTTAATGATATGATGATAAGATATTGTCTGTAGTCATGAGATGTAGCTATAATGACATAATATGAAGCTATTACATAAAGGTTATCTGATCACAAAATTGCAGTATCAAACATTCAGTGATTCACATCATGAGATGGATGGAGCCAGCTAGCATGAGATTTAGCTTCACTATGCAGAACAGTATACA
The DNA here is from genome assembly GCA_907164525.1 of Lophiomys imhausi. Lineage (NCBI taxonomy): Eukaryota > Metazoa > Chordata > Mammalia > Rodentia > Muridae > Lophiomys > Lophiomys imhausi. Next base: position 507,352 of record CAJQZJ010009486.1, on the reverse strand, counting down.
ATTTAAAACATATGAATCATTTATTTAATTTTTTCATTTTATTAAATATATTCAGTTCTTATACAATATATCTTGGTACCCCCTTCATCCCCACTACTCCCAGTTCCTCTTCAGCTCCCCTCCCTTTTGGAGCCACTCCTTTTGTGTCTTCCATTAGAAAAGAACATACTTTTAAGATATTAACAACTAAACATGACAAAAAAATATGAGAAAATAAAGCAAAATCAATCACACTGAGATTGGAAAAACCAGCAAAAGGAATAGAGACTTAAGATTAGGCACAAGAATCAGAGACTTACTTGTTTATACAATCAGGAGTCCCACAAAAATACTGATCTGAAAGCTATAAAATGTATACAAAGAACTTGGAACAGACCTATTTAAGTCCTGTGCTTGCTCCTTCTGGCTCTGTGAGTTCATATCAACCTTGCTTAGTTGGGACAGATGGTCTTGTTCTTCCAGTGTTCTCCACGCCCTCTCTCTCTTACACTCTTTTCTCTTCTTCTTCCATGTGTTTCCCTGAGCTTTTAGGGAAGGGATTAGATGGAGACATTCCATTTAGAGTTATGCGTTCCAAGGACTCTCTCATTGCATAATGTCTGGTGGTGGGTCTTTGCGTCTGTTCCCATCTAGTGCAGTGGAAAATTTCTTTTTTTTAATTTTTTATTTCTTCAAGTTACATCTCAATGGCAATCCCCTCGCCACCCCCCCGCCCCTCCTCCCACCCTCAATTCCCCATGCTTTTTCTTTTATTTTTTTAAGTTTAAGGTATATCTTATTTCCCCCAACAGCTCCCCTTTCAGTCCAACAAATGGCTCTTTTTCTTATAATAATAGATACAAAAAAACAGAGGTAATTAGGCCACAGTTATGAGGGTTGTATGGCTTAGCGTACATTACCAATGTCCAGTCAATATGTATTTGGCACCTGACTTTAACTTTCTACTATCTAAACATCTCCATGAGTTTAAAGTTCTATATCTAACTCAACATTCATACTAACTTGCAACACAATTTTAAAAGAATCTTCCTAGATCTATAACACTCTCTTGACTCCTAAACAACTCAAAATTAAATTATGAGACTCTAGCTATCTGTTCTTCAACCACCCCAGAGACTTGAGAGGGATAAATATATCTGATTTTATAGGAAGTACAGGACCTGCAGCTTCCAAAACTAAGAAATGACATACCAGTGGCTGCCTGGACAGTTCCCATTTTCTCTCCATACATTACAGCATCAATCTTCAGTCGTTTGGCCCCGTTTCTCTGACAGACATTGATTGTAGAGCAGGGGTTATGAAGGACTTACCTACCCTGTCTTGGCAGAGCTAGGCTGTAGACTTACCTGCTTCCAGGTTTTGTCCTTTTTCAACAGCATTCTGTCTCCATTTGGAGCAAGGGGGTTTTCCTACCAAGAGATAGGCTTGCGACTAATTCAATCATCTCCCACTGGAGATTCTTCGATACTCATCTTCTACTTGGAGTAGAATAGGGGGTGCTTTCAGGAGTTGATATGTCTCGATATAAAAAAATCTAAAGTTACGAAAACATCTTTGAATGCCATATTCTGCAGATCTCTTGAGGTTTTTGAAGAGGACCTATCTATCTCTTATATTAGGATAAGCAGATGTTGCTGGTCTCTTAGCAGCTTTATTTCTGATTAGCTTAGAAAATAACTATAATAGACTGTCATAATACCTAACACAATTGACCGGCTTGCATGATTATTAGTTTGCATTTCTTAATTATCCTAAACAGTTTATGACAATTAGTAGTAAAAGGCTGAAACATCACATTTCGTTTTTTTTTTTCTTTACCTCCTAATCCTTCCATCCCATTTCTCTGGGGTGGGGTGTCCTTATATAACAGTCTGTCATCTCAGTTGAGAGGTCATATGAGGGCCAAGAGTCTCCTCATTCATTGGGGGTCCAGGAAGCAGTACCATCAGTGAAAAGTGTCTCATTGCCAGGGAGAGAGAACTAAAAAAACAAACAAACAAAAAAAACCAAATAAGCAGACCACAGATAAAAAAGAATAAAAAATAGAAAAAATATTTTTAAAAAAAATTAAAAATAAATAAATAAATAAAAATAAAAAATAAAAAGTGTATTTCCAAGTTCCCTTTGGTGTGTTAGTTGTAGTATCGATACCTTTTACTATATAGCTAAAATCCTACTATATGTGAATAGATGCCATATGCATCCTTCTGAGTCTGGGTTAGCTCACTCAGGATGAGCTTTTCTAGTTCCATTCATTTGGCTGCAAATTGCATAATTTCATTGTTCCTGGTAGCTGAATAATATTCCATTGTGTAGATGTACCACAGATTTTTAACCCATTCTTCGGTTGAGGGACATCTGGGTTGTTTCCTATTTCTAGCTATTACAAATAAGGCTGTTATAAACATAGATGAGGAAAATTCCTTATTATTCCATGAAGAGACATTTGGGTGTATACCCAGAAATGGTATGGCTGGGTCCTGAGGCAAAGCTATTCCACGTTTTCTAAGATATTGCCAGACTGACCTCCATAGTGGTTGCACAAGCCTGCACTCCCACCAGTAATTGAGTAGGGTACCCTTTTCTCCACACCCTTGCCAGCATGTGCTGTCATTTGAGCTTTTGACCATATCCATTCTGACAGGTGTGAGATGGAATCTCAGAGTCATCTTGAGTTGAATTTCTCTGATGATTAAGGATGTTGAGCATCTCATTTTTTAAACGTATGGAGTATTTATTAAAAATGATCTAAAATTAGAAATAGACAAAATTAGAAATAAATTGTTGGATGTCCTCCCAGTTTTTGTATCAGTGCTGAGCAGTGTCAACTCAAGGCTTCTTAAGACTTATTTTTCTTTCTTTCTTTTTCTTCTTCTTCTTTTTCTTTATTTTTCTTGTGCTTTTTAACTTGTTACTACCCAATACATTTTTATAAGACCCTGGATATGTATTTATGTCAGGCAGTATGTAGATAGGGATCAGTATCCCTCAAACTTGGCTTCATATTGAAATCAATGGCTTCTCCTTCTCATAACTTATCCCATAGTAGTAGGCACCCAAATACAACATTTGCTGATAGTAAATCATATAAAAACTTACTTTAAAATAGTTATTTGCTATATGTATGTATATATATACATACATATATATAATTGTAGCATTTACTAAAGATGAAAACATTTGCATACTACTAAGTTAAATGTCCTTGCTTGTTTTTACACAAAATATTATATTCTATCTGAATGATACACAGGGTGTAGATAATTTTCAACATTTTTCCAAGTTGGTTGATGTTTTCATTTTATAATTATTAATCCATGGAATGTCTCTTGCCATACAGATGTAGTACAGGTTAACAGAAACACGTTTAGAGCCACTCCAGACATTGCTGGAAATTCTGTCCAAATTCCAAACCGAAATTTATTTAACTTTTTTCCATGAAGCTCAAGTCAGCAATCAAACAGCCACTGAAAAAGCCAAAGTAAGTATTTTTTTATACTTTATTTTTTTATTTCATCAAGTTACATCTCAGTGACAATCCCTTCCCTACTCCACCTTCCTGTCCCACCCTTCCACCCTCTTCCCCCCAACAGCTCTCCCTTTCAGTCCAACAAATGGTTCCTTCTCTTATAACAGTAAATATTATACAAAACAACAGAAATAAATACGCCACATTTATGAGAGTTAAATGGCCCAGCATACATTCCCAATATACAGTCCATACATATTTGGCCCCTGACTTTATCATTCTACCATCTAACCATCTCCATAAGTTTAAAGTTCTATATCTGACTCAGCTTTCATATTAACTTGCATCACAACTTTAAAAACATCTTCTTAGATCCAGAACACCCTCTTGATTCCTAAACAACTCAAAATTTAACTACGAGACTCTAGCTATCTATTCTTCAGCCACCTCAGAGACCTGAGAGGGATAAATATATCTGATTATGTAGGAAGTGCAGGGCCTGCTTCATCCAAAACTAAGAAATGACATTGGTGGCTGCCTGGACAGTTCCTATTTTCTCTCCATGTTACAGCATCAATCTTCAGTCTTTTGGTCCCGTTTCTCTGACAGACATTGATTGTAGAGCAGGAATTATGAAGGACTTATCTACCCTGTCTTGGCAGAGCTAGGCTGTCGACTTCCCTGCTACCAAGTTTTGTCCTTTTTGGACAGCATTCTGTCTACAGTTGAAGCAAGGGGTTTTCATGCCAAGAGATAGGCTTGCCACTAATTCAACCATCTCACACTGGAGATTCTTCGATGCTCATCTTCTACTTGGAGTAGAATAGGGGGAGCTGTCAGTAGCTGACATGTCTCGATATCAAAAAAAATCTTAATTTAAGAAACATCTTTGAATGACATATTCTGCACATCTCTTGGGGTTTTTGAAGATGCCCTATCTATCTCTTGTATTTAGAGAAGCAAATGTTGCTTGTCTCTCAACAACTTGATTTCTGAGTAGCGTAAAGAATATCTGTTATAGACTGTCATAGTAGCTAACAAAATCACACCCTTGCATGACTAGGAGTTTGTATTTCTTAACTATCGTAAATGGTTTAAGACTGTTGGTATCAAGAGGCCAGAGCTTCACATTTCATTTTTAAGTATCACTAGGTGCAATACCTTTAAGAAGCGTTACCTTTAATTTTGTATCAATATACAAAGATCAATACCAATGTGGCCAAATATACTCTTAATTTTGTATCAGTATACAAAGATCAATACCGATGTAGTCCAATACAATCTTAATTTTGTACAATATACAATGGTCAATAACACTTTAGCCAAATATAATACTAATTTTGTATCAATATACAAAGGTATAAGGGCATATTCAATAATCTGTCCCTTCTTCTTGGTCCTTCCCATATTATGTCTATGTCCCATTTTTCTCAAGCCTGTGCACTCCTACATAGGACAGAAAGAAGGATACAGAAAAGAAAGAGAAGGAAGTCCCTGGGTCTAACCTCCAAAACCCATTCAACAAGACCATTTAATAGCTTGTAGCTTCTTCTCCTAAATAACAAAGTTTTCTGTTATCCATCAAATAACCAAAAAGGGAGGGGGGGGGAGAAACACCCTCCTGACCCTCTGGGCATGGGACGTCGCTCTCTTAAAATGACTTCCTGTTGATGTGGGTCGTAGTAAACCTATTTGGGGCCTGAACCAGAATGGAAAAATGGTTAAAAATGTTAATACAATCCTTTTATGTTCAGTCCTTTTGTGCTCAGCTGTTTGGATGTCATAAGAAGTTTGTAGACAGAGGCTGATCTTCCTGACTTTACTGAAGTTCTGGCTGGGGCAGTGTGTGGAGCTGACGATCTTAGTGATTATGAGTTGTTGTGGTTGTAGACTTTTGATGGAAACAGCAACTGAGGAAGTCTGCAAGGCTGGATCATCTGGGCCACTCGTCTTGTTTGGTACCTGATTCTGTTTTCTGTTGAGGTTTCCGTTGTCCAGTTGTCCCTGGGTTCCTTGAATGGATGCTTTAAATCTCCTGGAAAGATAAGAACAGAGCCCTGCCCTAATCCTAACTCTGGGACAATTACCCCTTTTTTGGGGGGGGGGCTCAGGTAATATTTCTCCTGAAGCAAATTTGTTTTTTGACAATATATAAAGTTTTATCTTTCAATCTGGATTAAAGAAGAAATTATTTTGTTATTTTGGAGCTAAACAAGCCTTAGTGTATATATTTTGAGATCTCAAAGGACAATTTGTTTGTATTGAGTAGGCATTTTGTAAGTAGCTTTTAAACTTAAGTCATTCCAAATACTATGTGTCTGTCTCTGCATTCTAATTATTGGGATCAAAGACCTGTGGTTCCCATATGAAGGATTAAAGATGTGCTCCACCACTCCTGGATCAAAATTTTTCTCTATTTAGAGTTTGTTTTGTATCAGGCTGACCTTGAGCTCTGAGATCTGCCTGTTTCTGTCTCTAGTGTGTTGGGATTAAGGGTGTACTCTTCTTGAATGATGGGATTAAGGGAGTGCACCATCACCACCCTGTTCCGTGTAACTCTAGAATTTATAAGACAACTAACTCTATAGTGCTCCTCCCGTCTCTGCTGAAGTAAAAGGCATGGGCTAACACCATACATTTCATGTATTTTACCTTAGCTCTAAGTTTTTTCGACTCTTGGAGGTTTATAAAACCAGGTTGAATGGCTGTAGCCTTTATTTTATTTACAGTGTTTTAAACCTGTTACTTGCATTTTTTTAATTAATAAATTTATTTGTTTGTTGCTTCAGGTTACATCTCCATCATATTGTCCTCTTTCTTTGCTTCTCAGCCCCACTCTCCCATCCTCTAACCCCTAATCCTTCCCTCTTGTTCCTCTGGGGTGGAGTGTCCCAACATAACAGTCCCTCGCCACAGTTCAGGAGTCATATGAGGGCCTACGAGGCAGTACCGCCAGTGAAAGGTGTCTCCTTGCTAGGAAGGGAAAACTAAAAAACAGACCAACAAATACAGAAACCCACAAAAACAAAGAGCAACAACAAAAAAAGAAAGGAAAAAGAAAAAGGAAAAAGAAAAAAAAGTCTACGTCCATGTTCCCTTTGATGTGTTGGTTGTAGTACAGATATCCTGTACTATATAGCTAAAATCCTACTATAAGTGAATAGATGCCATGTGCATCCTTCTGAGTCTGGGTTTGCTCACTCAGGATGAGCTTCTTTAGTTCCATCGATTTGGTTGCAAATTGCATAATTTCATTGTTTCTGATAGCTGAGTAATATTCCATTGTATAGATGTACCACAGTTTTTTAATCCATTCTTCAGTTGAGGACATCTTTGTTTTTTCCAGTTTCTAGCTATTACAAATAAGGCTGCTATGAACATAGATGAGGAGACTTCCCTATGACTCCATGAGGAGTCATTTGGGTGTATACCCAGAAGTGTTATGTCTGGATCCTGAGGCAAAGCTATTCCAAGATTTCTAAGATATCGCCATACTGACCTCCACAGTGGTTGCACAAGCCTGCACTCCCACCAGTAATGCAGGAGGGTTCCCCTTTCTCTACACCCTCGCCAGCATGTGTTGTCATTAGCGATCTTTATCTTAGCCATTCTGACAGGTGTGAGATGGAATCTCAGAGTCGTCTTGAGTTGCATTTCTCTGATGATTAAGGATGTTGAGCATTTCTTCAGGTGTCTCTCGGCCATTAGGGATTCTTCCTTTGTGAATTCTCTATTTAGCTCCGTCTCCCATTTTTTGATTTGATTATTTGGTTTTTTGGCATTTAGTTTCTTGAGTTGTTTGTAGATTTTGGATATTAGCCCTCTATCAGATGTGGGGTTGGTGAAGATTTTCTCCCAGTCTGTTGGTTGCCTTTTTGTTCGAATGACAGTTTCTTTTGTCTTACAGAAGCTTTTCAGTTTCATGAGGTCCCATTTATTGAATGTTGATCTCAGGTCCTGAGATGTTGGTGTTCTGTTCAGGAAATTTTCACCTGTGCCAATGAGTTCGAGGGTTTCTCCTACTTTTTTTCTAGGAGATTTAGTGTGACCGGCCTTATGTTAAGGTCTTTCATCCATGTGGATTTAAGTTTTGTACAAGGTGATAAGTATGGGTCTAATTTCATTCTTTTGCAAGTGGATTCCACTTGGACCAGCACCATTTTTGGAAGATGCTGTCCTTCTTCCATTGTGTGGTTTTGGCTTCTTTGTCAAAGATTAGTTGGCCATAGTTGTGTGGGTCCATTTTTGGGTCTTCAATTTGATTCCATTGATCTACTGTTCTGTTGCTATACCAATACCATGCTGTTTTTACTATCATTGCTCTGTAGAACAGCTTGAAATCTTGGATGGTGATACCTCCAGATGCTTACTTATTGTACAGGATTTATTTAGCTATTCTGGGCTTTTTGTTGTTCCATATGAAGTTAAGAATATCTCTTTCCAGTTCTATAAAGAATTGTGTTGGTATTTTTATAGGTATTGCATTGAATCCGTATATTGCTTTTGGTAGGATAGCCATTTTTATTATGTTGATCCTACCTATTCATGAGCGTGGGAGATCTTTCCATCTTCTGAAGGCCTCTTCCATTTCTTTCTTCAGGAGCTTGAAGCTCTTGTTTTACAGGTCCTTTATTTGCTTGGTTAGAGTTACTCCCAGGTATTTTATATTGTTTGTGGCTATTGTGAAGAGGGTTGTTTCCCTTATTTCTTTCTCAGTACATTCATTTGTTGTATATAGAAGGGCTTCTGATTTTTTTGAGTTAATTTTGTATCCAGCCACCTTGCTGAAGCTGTTTATCAGCTGTAAGAGTTCTCTGGTGGAATTTTTGGGGTCGCTTATGTATACTATCATATCTTCTGCAAATAGGGATATTTTGACTTCTTCATTTCCAATTTGTAACCCCTTGATCTATTTTTGTTGTGTTATTGCTCTAGCAAGAACTTCAAGTACTATATTGAAGAGATATGGTGAATGGGCATCCCTGTCTTGTCCCTGAGTTTAGAGATAATGCTTCAAGTTTCTCGCTATTTAACTTGATGCTGGCCACCGGCTTGCTATATATTGCCTTTATTATTTCTAGGTACGGTCCTTGTGTGCCCGTTTTCTCCAGAACTTTTAGCATGAAGGGGTGTTGGATTTTGTCAAATGCTTTTTCTGCATCTAGTGAGATTATCATGTATTTTTTCTTTCATCTTGTTTATATGGTTAATTACGTTGATAGACTTTCATATGTTAAACCACCCCATCCATGCATTCCTGGGATGAAGCCTACTTGATCATGGTGTATGATACTGTTGATGTGTTCTTGAATTCGGTTTGCTAGTATTTTATTAAGTATTTTTGCATCTATGTTCATGAGAGAGATTGGTCTGAAGTTCTCTTTCTTTGTTGGGTCTTTGTGTGGTTTAGGAATCAGAGTGACTGTGGCCTCATAGAATGAGTTTGGCAGTGTTCTTTCTGATTCTATTTGGTGGAAGAATTTGAAGAGTATTGGTGTTAGCTCCTCTTTGAAGGTCCGATAGAATTCCGTGCTAAAGCCATCTGGCCCTGGGCTTTTTTTTGGTTGGGAGATTTTTAATGACTGTTTCTATTTCCTTAGGGGTTTTCGGGCTGTTTAATCTGTTAATTTGCTAATATGAGCTGTCACAATTTTCTTTTTGAAGGCCCTTAGTGCTATGAACTTTCCTCGTAGCACAGCTTTCATTGTGTCCAATAGGTTTGGGTATGTTGTGTCTTCGTTTTCATTGGGTTTTAAGAAGTCTTTGATTTCCTTCTTTATTTCTTCCCTGACCCTGTGGTCCTCTAGTAAAGAGTTGTTCAATTTCCATGTGTGTGTAGACTTTCTGTTGATTCTTTTGCTATTGAAGTCCAGCTTTATTCCATGGTGGTCTGATAAGATACAAGGGGTTATTTCAATTTTCTTGTATCTGTTGAGGCTATCTTTGTGGCCAACTAAATGATCGATTTTGGAGAAGGTTCTTTTAGGTGCTGAGAAGAAGGTGTATTCTTTTGTGTTTGGGTGAAATGTTCTGTAGATATCTGTTAAGCCAATTTGTTTTATGATCTCTGTTAGACTCATTATTTCTCTGTTTGGCTTCTGTCTTGATGATCTATCCATAGTTGTGAGTGAGGTGTTGAAGTCTCCCACTATTAAAGTGTTTGGATTGATGTGTGATTTAAGTTTTAGAAGCATTTCTTTTATAAATGTAGGTTCCTTTTTATTCAGGTCATAGATATTCAATATTGAGATGTCCTCTTGATGAATATTTCCTTTAACCAGTATGTAATGCCCTTCTCTGTCTTTTTTTATTAACTTCAATTGGAAGTCTATTTCGTTTGATATTAGGGTGGCTACTCCAGCTTGTTTCCTGGGTCCATTTGCTTGGAAAACCTTTTCCCAGCCCTTTACTCTGAGGTAGTGTTTATCTTCAATAGTGAGATGTGTTTCTTGTATACAGCAAAAAGATGGGTCTTGTTTACGGTTCCAGTCTGTAAGTCTGTGTCTTTTTATTGGCGAGTTGAGTCCATTGATGTTGATGGATATTAGTGACCAGGGGTTGTTATTTCCCATTATTTTGGTATAGCTGGTCGTCTTGTGGTGCTTTTTGTTTAGTTGCTGTGAAGGTTTCTATTTCTTCTGTTTTCTAGGTATAGTTATGTTCTCTGGGTTGGAATTTTCCTTCTAGGATCTTCTGTAGGGCTGGATTTGTGGTCAGATGTTGTTTAAATTTGATTTTGTCATGGAATATCTTGTTTTCTCCATCTGTGTTGATAGAGAGTTTATCTGGGTATAGTAGTCTGGCTGAGCACCTATGTTCTCTCAGGGTTTTTAGAATATCTGTCCAGGCTCTTCTAGCTTTTAAAGTTTCTGAGGAAAAGTCAGGTGTAATTCTGATGGGTCTCCCATTGCATGTGACTTGGCCTTTTTCTCTTACAGCTTTTAATATCCTTTCTTTGTTCTCTACATTTGGATTTTCTATTATTATGTGGTGAGAGGAGTTCCTTTTCTGATCTAATCTGTTTGGTGTTCTGTAAGCCTCTTGGATTTTTACTGACATCTCTTTCTTTAGGTTTGGGAAGTTTTCTTCTACGATTTTGTTGAAGATATTTCCTGGTCCATGGAGTCGGGAGTCTTCTCTTTCCTCTATGCCTATAATTCTTAGGTTCCATCTTTTCATTGAGTCCTTGATTTCTTGGATGTTGTGGGTGAGAGATTTTTTAGCTTCCTCATTTTCCTTGGATGTTGTACTGATTTCTTCCATCGAATCTTCCATGCCCGAGATCCTGTCTTCCATCTATTGAATCCTATTTTTGGTACTCAAATCCATAGTTCATGTTCTCTTTCCTTGATTCTCCATTTCCATTTTTAACTCTGTGTTTTCTTTATTGTTTCCATTCCCCTTTTCATTTCTTGAGTGACTCTATTTTTTTTGTACATTTCCTGCTCCAGTTTGCTTGTCTTTGCCTGGAAGTCTTCCATTGCCATTTCTTTATCATGTTCAAGGTGGACCACGTTGTTCTGAAGTTCTCTAATGGTGTTTTCCATCGCTATTGTATGTGCAATTGTGGCTTCTTTGAATTCCTTCATAGATTTAAGTTCTTTTTGAAAGGACTCTATTACTTTCCATAATGTAGAATTGTCCTCGTTTTCATGTGTTTCAGCTGTGGTGAGGTGTTCCGTCCTGGATGAAATAACATTTCTTTTTTTGGTTGGAGTCATTCTGCTCTGTTTTTTTTTTTTTTTTTTGGTCTGGGGCCTCTTGCCATTGGAAATTTCTAGCTGTCTTCTGGACTTGGGTCCAAAGGGGGTGCTTTGGTATAGAAGTCGAATTGGCTTACTCTATCCCTGTAAGGTGAGTCATTCAGCCCCGCCTCCTAGGTGGAGACCTAACTAATCCAGGGGGTGGAGCTGTGTACAGGTAAGCTTTGATTCCCTTCGGAAAGGGCCAGTACTTGCAAATACCTCACAGTTTGCCCAAGGTTGGCTTCTGTGGTGGGTAAATCTGCTTTCAACCCCAATAGCCTTGCCGTTCCCATGGCCCCGGTCTGGAGACTAGCAAGTGATGTTATGCTCGACTAAATTCCGGTATACTGTAGTGGGTTGCAATCTGCAGTCTGATGGCACTCTGCAGCCGAGCTGAGTGCAATTCCATGGGTTGCAACCTTTTGCCAGATAGCTAGATCGGCTGTGTGAGACCTGGGGGTGCCCAGTAGGCTGGATATTATCTCTGCATGGGGTCTGAGTCTGCCTGGTGGGTATTACATTGGAACTTATCTGGCGTATCTCTCCTGGTGGGGGAGGGGGATCCCAATTCCCGGATTCAGTGGCTTCCATGTGTCTGAGAGTGGGAGGGAGCATCCTGCCCAGGGTTCCCCAGTGTTCCCTGGGTAGTTGGGTGAGGCCCAGGGCTTTGGAGCCTATCAGACCCATTTGAACAGTGTCCTACAACACCTGCCGCCCTTTGACTGTTTCCCCGGAGATCAAAATACGTCCGAGTAGGTCGCTGCCATCTTGGCTCCTGAGTAAAAAACTCTTTCATCTTGTTTATATGGTGAATTACACTGATGGATTATGTAGGTTGAACCATCCGTGCATTCCTAGGATGAAGCCTAATTGATCATGGTGTATGATAGTTTTGATGTGTTCTTGGATTCGGTTTGCTAGTATTTTATTATGTATTTTTTCACCTATGTTCATGAGGGAGATTGGTTTGAAGTTCTCTTTCTTTGTTGGATCTTTGTGTGATTTAGGAATCAGGGTGACCGTGGCCTCATAGAATGAGTTTGGCAGTGTTTGTTGTGATTCTATTTTGTGAAAGAGTTTAAAGAGTATTGGTATTAGCTCTTCTTTGAAGGTCTGGTAGAATTCTGTGCTGAAACCATCTGGTCCTGGTTTTTTTTTTTTTTTTTTGGGCTGGGAGATTTTTAATGACTGTTTCTGTTTCCTTGGAGATTATAGGGCTGTTTAATCTGTTAACCTGATCTTGATTTAGCTTTGGTTGGTGAATCTATCAACAAAATTGTCCATTTTGCTTAAATTTTCAAATTTGGTTGTGTATAGATTTTTAAAGTAGGCCCTAAATATCCCCTGATTTCTTCAATGTCTGTTGTTATTTCTCCCTTTTCATTTCTGATTTTGTTGATTTTGGTTTTTTCCCTCTGCCTTTTAGCTAATTTGGCTAAGGGTTTATTTATTTTGTTGATTTTCTCAAAGAACCAACTCTTGGTTTCATTGATTCTTTGTTTCTTTCTTTTTGTTTCTAAGTTGTTGATTTCAGGCCTCAGTTTGATTATTTCCTGCCTTCTGATCCTCTAGGGAGCATTTCCTTTTATTTTTTCTTTTCCAATTCATCCAGTTTAGCTGTTTATTTGCTAATATGAGCTGTCACAATTTTCTTTTTGAAGGCACTTAGTGCTATGAACTTTCCTCGTAGCACAGCTATCATTGTGTCCCATAGGTTTGGGTAGGTTGTGCTTTCATTTTCGTTGGATTTTAAGAAGTCTTTGATTTCCTTCTTTATTTCTTCCCTGACCCAGTAGTCATCTGGTAAAGAGTTGTTCAATTTCCATGTGTGTGTAGGCATTCTGTTGTTTCTGTTGTTATTAAAGTCCAGCTTTATTCCATGGTGGTCTGATACAATACAAGGGGGTATTTCAATTTTCTTGTATCTATTGAGGCTATCTTTGTGTCCAACTATATGTTCGATTTTGGAGAACGTTCCATGTGTTGCTGAGAAGAAGGTGTATTCTTTGTGTTTGGGTGAAACATTCTGTAGAAATCGTTTAGGTCCGTTTAATTCATGAATCTGTTAGACCCATTATTTCTCTGTTTGGTTTCTGTCTTGATGATCTGTCCATTAGTGTTAGTGGGGTGTTGAAGTTTCCCACTACTAATGTGTGGGGATCGATGTGTGATTTAAGTTTTAGAAGAGTTTCTTTATAAATGTAGGTGTCTTTGTATTTGGGGCATAGATGTTCAATATGGAGATTTCCTCTTGATGAATATTTCCTTTAACAAATATGTAATGCCATTCTCCATCTTTTTTGATTAACTTCAGTTTGAGGTCTATTTTGTTTGATATTAAGATGGCTAGTCCAGCTTGCTTCCTGGGTCCATTGCTTGGAAAACCTTTTCCCAGCACTTTACTCTGAGTTAGCTTCTATCTTTGTTAGTGAGATGTGTTTCTCTATGCAGCAAAATGATGGGTCTTGTTTATGGGTCCAATCTGTAAGTCTGTGTCTTTTCATTGGGGAGTTGAGTCCATTGATGTTGATGGATATTAATGACCAGAGGTTGTATTTTCACATTACTTTGGTGTAGGTGGTGGTTCTGTGTTTCTTTTGGTTTAGTTGCCATGGAGTTTTCTATTTCCTCTGGTGTAGTTATTCTCTCTGGGTTGGAATTTTTCTTCTAGGATCTTCTGTTGGGCTGGATTTCTGTGTAGATATTGTTTAAATTTGATTTTGTCATGGAATATCTTGTTTTCGTCATCTATGTTGATAGAGAGTTTTGCTTGGTATAGTAGTCTGGCTGGACACCTACGTCTGGCTTTTAAAGTTTCTGAGGAGAAGTCAGGTGTAATTCTGATGGGTCTGCCATTATATGTTACTTGAACATTTTCTCTTACAGCTTTTAATATTTTTTCTTTTTCTGTACATTTGGAGTTTCAATTATTATGTGGCAAGAGGAGATTTCTGATCTAATCTGTTTGGTGAACTGTAAGCCTCTTGGAATTTTATTGGCATCTCTTTCTTTAGGTTTGTGAAGTTTTCTTCTATGATTTTGTTGAAGATATTTCCTGGAGCTTGGAGTCAGGAGTCTTATCTTTCATCTATGCCTATAATTCTTAGGTTTCATCTTTTTATTGAGTCCTTGATTTCTTGGATGTTGTGGGTGAGAGATTTTTTAGCTTTCTCATTTTCTTTGGATGTTGTACTGATTTCTTCCATCGAATCTTCCATGCCTGAGATCCTGTCTTCCATCTCTTCTATCCTATTTTTGATACTCATGTCTGTAGTTCCTGTTCTCTTCCCTTGATTCTCCACTTCCACTCTTATCTCTGACTGTGTTTTCTTTATTGCTTCCATTTCCAGTTTCATGTCTTGAAATATTTTATTCATTTTATACATTTCCTGACCAATTTGCTTGTCTTTGCCTGGAAATCTTTCATACCTTTTAAATCCTTCATTGCCTCGTCTCTTTCCTGTTCAAGTTGACCCACTTTAGCTTGGAGTTCTCTAATTGTATTCTCCGGTTGCTTTCAATTGTAAAATTGTGTACTCGTTGAATTCCTTCATAGATAGAAACTCTATCATTTTTCCAGAATGTAGAATTGCCATCATTTTCATGTGTTTCAGCTGTGGTGAAGTGGTCAGAGCTTGATGTACTAGCATAGCTGCATTTTGTTGGAGTCATATTTCCCTGACTTTTGTTGGTTTCGTTTTTTTGCTGTCCTTTAGCCATCTGGCTGTATTTAGCTGTTTTTTCCTGGTGCCTTCTGGGCTTTGTGCCAAGGGGGGAGCTTTGTTGTAGCAGTCGTATTGCTTGGTGGTCTGTAGCTTTCCACAAGCTGGATGGACTCTTGTGTGGAGGTTCTCAGTGTGTCTCCTAGAGCTCACCCCTTCATGTTTTGTCCTAATTGGGAACTCAGGTGAGGGGTTTGATGGGATGTGTTCCTGTAGGTTCCTGGGATCCCACTGGTCTTTGTATAGATGACAGTGCAGGTTGGCAGGCCACAGACTGTTGGGTGGGGTTGTAGCTCTCCTGCAGCGTATGTGTCAGGACCATGTTTTTGGTCCTCCCCAGTACCCTCAGGCGGTTCTCAGGGTCAATGTGTATCTAATAGCCAGAAGCACTGTGAGCTGTTGCAGACAACTCCCAGGCAATGAGGAATGGCCTTCCTCATTGTTTCAGTGTTCACAAGTCAGAGCTCTCTATGTTGCACATTGGGTATTCATCATTTAGCGGCTCTGCTGGTATGGTCATTTGTGTCCAGGCACAGGTGTTGTGGACTCTGGAGGTCCCAAGTTTGGGAGTTCAGTTCACTAGCTGGAGTCCTGAAAGGATCCAACTCCAACGGGGAGGGAGTACAGCAGTTCCCCCCCCCCCAGGCCAAATCTCACTGTTCCAGGGTGGAACTATATATGCTGAAGATCTGGTTTCCCACCAGAAGGACCAGCATGCACCACCTATGTCTGTCTGGAGCTGACTTTGGATACTGGCAATTGGGGCCACTGTCTTCTAAGTTCTGTTACACTGCAGTGGAGCTGCAGCATAACCTGCTGCCAGAAGTGTACCTTGCTATTCTGTCCAGCTGCAGTGTTCTTCCCAGTGATAGCAAATCCAATAGAGGGGCCTGTATGTATGTCCAACACCCCTCTGGGGAAGCACAAATATGCTTGCACTTTCCAAAATGCCTGTGTGGACCTGCTGGCCGCAGCACTGCTGTGACTCCACTCAGATCAAGCTGTGGTTCCACTCATAGAACATCTCACTCCCACAGCTCTGCCAACCCTTCACCAAATAGCCTGAATGCCTTCATGGGATCTGAGAGCCCAGGAGGCTGGTGAGTAACCCTGTCTGTGGTTCGGAGCTGCCCGCTGGGTATTTGAGTGGCTCTTTCCCTGTCCCTCTCCTGATGACAATTCCCAATTCCTGGATCCAGCGACTTCTGGGGTTCCTGTTTTGCTGAGTGTCTGAGAGAGGGGAGAAGAGTCCTGCCCAGGGACTTTTAATGGTCCCTGGGTCACTGGGTGAAACCCAGCAGGTTTGCACCACTCAGATTGTTGCTCAGCGTCTTATAACTCTGTGGCTTTATAGCTGTTTTCCCCATTTCAAAATGCATCTGTGCAGGCCACTGCCATCTTGGAATCCACTTTTTGATCAATTTTAAGTTCACAGTAAAAATAAGAAGTTACGAGACGGGCCAAGATGGCGGCGACCTACACTGACGCATTTTGAACGCGGGGAAAAAAGAGCCATAAAAAACACAGTTATTGGGCACTGTGCAAAAACCGGAGGGGCTAGACCCCCCCGGAACACTCACAGCTCCCAAGGGACTGTTAAAAGTCCCAGGGCAAGGCTCTCCCCCATCTCTCGCAGACACGGAAGCCACTAAACCCGGGATTCGGGAACTCCCATTTGGAGAGGCGCCTGGTAAGATCGATCCCAACTTACAGCAGGCAGAATCAGGGTCCACTTGGCCATAGATCGCTGGCCTATTGGGCTCCCCACACCTCAGGTAGAACTTATACCCACTTAAAAAAACTTTGCGAGATAGGGGAAGGCTTAGCAAGGAACAAACAGGGGGCTCACCGGGTGGTCCACAACCGCTCGTGAAGTGGAGGGCGGGAGGTTCCCAGAGAGCGCGGGAAGCTGGGAACAAAAAGGCAGGCGGGAGGGGCCGAATCCTACGCACTCACGACAGCGCGGCTGGGGAGGGAGCCCGGCTGGCAGGGCCAAATCCCTGCGAACCCACGGCAGGTCAACTGGGGAGAGAGACAGGCAAGGGCGCGCCAGGAATCCATGCACCGACGGCTGACCTGCTGGGGCGAGAGGACCACTCAGGCGGCCGGAGGATCCAGGACTTGGGGTACCCACGGCCTAGCAGCCAGGGAGGGGGACCTGCGGCTGCGCAGACAGGAAAGGAATCAGGCACAGAGTCCAGCCCTGTGGCGAGAAGCCTAGTGAGAAACCAGAAATCGGGGCCAAAGCTGTATTCTGGAAAATCCAGACATATTAGGTGTGGAGCCAGACCCTGTCAGCCTCCGTGACGACAAACAAAGCCCACAGAATCTGTGCCTGGGCAAACAGGTCCATACCATCAGAACCGTTACAGGCTGATAACTCAGAGTGCAACATGGAGAAGTCTGAATTGGGAGCAGT
The DNA here is from genome assembly GCA_907164525.1 of Lophiomys imhausi. NCBI lineage: Eukaryota > Metazoa > Chordata > Mammalia > Rodentia > Muridae > Lophiomys > Lophiomys imhausi. Next base: position 489,997 of record CAJQZJ010009486.1, on the reverse strand, counting down.
GAAACAAGCCCAGTCCATTACTCACAACCTGGGAATAGGCTGCACCAGCTCACAGTGCCTCAGGCGATTAAAACCACAGTGACCCTGAAATCCCCCTGTAAGCAACGACAGATAGCCAAGTAACTCGTCCCCTGCACCAAATCATCCACTGTGGTTCCAAGCACAGAAAACAGACAGCTAAACACATCCAATAGCCAAAGGTCAAAAAAAAAAAAATAGAAATCAAGGAAATATGACTCCAACAAAGCAGAATTATCCTAGTTCATCCAATTCAAATGACCTCACACCAACAGAAACACATGAAAACGTTGACAATTCTGCATTATGGAAAGTGACAGAGTCCCTGCAAGAAGAACTTAAATCTATGAAGGAATTCAAAGAAGCCACAATTCTACAAGTCAAAACAAGGAACAACACCATTAAAGAGCTCCAAGCCAAGGTGACAGAGCTTGAACAGGAAAAGGAAAAATCAATGAAAGATTTTCCTACAAAATCAAGCAAGCTGGAGAAGGAAATGTACAAAACGAACAAAACCGTACAAGACATGAAAATAGAAATAGAAACAATAAAGAAAACACAGTCAGAGTTAAAAGAGGAAGTGGAGAACCAAGGGAAGAGAACAGGAACTACGGATGTGAGTATCAACAATAGGATGCAAGAGATGGAAGACAGGATCTCAGGCATGGAAGATTCAGTGGAAGAAATCAGTACAACATCCAAAGAAAATGAGAAGGCTAAAAAAATCTCTCACCCACAACATCCAAGAAATCAAGGACTCAATGAAAAGATGGAACCTAAGAATTATAGGTATAGAGGAAAGAGAGGTATCCCGACTCCAAGGTCCAGGAAATATCTTCAACAAAATCATAGAGGAAAACTTCCCAAACCTGAAAAAAGAGATGCCAATAAAAATCCAAGAGGCTTACAGAACACCAAACAGATTAGATCAGAAAAGAAACTCCTCTCGCCACATAATAATTGAAACACCAAATGTACAGAACAAAGAAAGAATATTAAAAGCTGTAAGAGAAAAAGGTAAAGTCACATACAATGGCAGACCCATCAGAATTACACCTGACTTCTCCTCAGAAACGTTAAAAGCTAGAAGGGCCTGGTCAGATCTACTACAAGTCCTGAGAGATCATAGGTGCCCAGCCAGACTACTTTACCCAGAAAAACTCTCTATCAACATAGATGGAGAAAACAAGATATTCCATGACAAAATCAAATTTAAACAATATCTACCCACAAACCCAGCCCTACAGAAAATCCTAGAAGGAAAATCCCAACCCAGAGAAGAAAACTCCACCCAAGAAAACAAAGGGAATAGAAAACCCCTCAGTAACTAAACCAAAAGAGGCACAGGACCACCACCTATACCAAACTAATGGGAAATAACAACCCCAGGTCACTAATATCCATCAACATCAATGAACTCAACTCCCCAATAAAAAGACATAGGTTTACAGAGTGGATCCGCAAGCAAGACCCTTCCTTATGCTGTATACAAGAGAAACATCTAACTACGAAAGATAGACACTGCCTCAGAGTAAAGGGCTGGGAAGAGGTTTTCCAAGCAAATGGACCCAGGAAGCAAGCTGGAGTAGCCATCCTAATATCAAACAAAACAGACTTCCAACTGAAGTTAATGAAGAAAGAAAAAGAAGGGCACTATATACTCATTAAAGGGAATATTCATCAAGAGGAAATCTCAATACTGAACATCTATGCCCCAAATACAAAGGCACCTACTTTCGTAAAAGAAACACTTCTAAAACTTAAAGCGCACGTCAATCACAACACATTAGTAGTGGGAGACTTCAACAACCCACTCACAACAATGGACAGATCATCAAGACAGAAGACAAACAGAGAAATATTGAGTCTAACAGAGATCATGAAACAAATGGACCTAACAGATATCTACAGAAAGTTTCACCCAAACACAAAGGAATACACCTTTTTCTCAGCATCCCACGGAACCTTCTCCAAAATCGACCACATAGTTGGTCACAAGGATAGTCTCAATAGATACAAGAAAATTGAAATAACACCTTGTATCTTATCAGACCACCACGGAACAAAGCTGGTCTTCAACAGCAAAAGTATCAACAGAAAGCCTACACACACATGGAAATTGAACAGCTCCTTACTGGATGACCACTGGGTCAGGGAAGAAATAAAGAAGGAAATCAAAGACTTCTTAAAATCCAACGACAATGAAGACACAACATATCCAAACCTATGGGATACATTGAAAGCTGTGCTACGAGGAAAGTTCATAGCACTAAGTGCTTTCAAAAAGAAAATTGTGACAGCTCATATTAGTGAACTAACAGCTAAGCTGTGTGAATTGGAGAAAAAAGAAACAAACACTCCCAAGAAGAGCAGAAAGCAGGAAATCATCAAACTTAGGGTAGAAATCAACAACTTAGAATCAAAAAGAACTATACAAAGAATCAATGAAACCAAGAGTTGGTTCTTTGAGAAAATCAACAAAATAGACAGACTCCTAGCCAAATTAACTAAAAGGCAAAGGGAAAGACCCCAAATCCACAAAATCAGAAATGAAAAGGGAGAAATAACAACAGACATTGAGGAGATCCAGAAAATATTCGGGCATTACTTTAAAAATCTATATTCCACTAAATTTGAAAATCTAAGCGAAATGGACAATTTCCTCGATAAATTCCACCTACCAAAACTAAATCAAAATCAGATTAACAGCTTAAACAGCCCAATAACACCCAAGGAAATAGAAACAGTCATTAATAATCTCCCAACCAAAAAAAGCCCAGGGCCAGATGGCTTTAGCACGGAATTCTACCAGACCTTCAAAGAGGAACTAACACCATTACTTTTCAAACTCTTCCACCACATAGATTAGAAAGATCACTGCCAAACTCATTCTATGAGGCCACTGTCATTCTGATTCCTAAACCACACAAAGACCCAACAAAGAAAGAGAACTTCAGACCAATCTCCCTCATGAACATAGATGCAAAAATACTTAATAAAGTACTAGCAAACCGAATTCAAGAACACATCAAAGTATCATACACCATGATCAAGTAGGCTTCATCCCTGGAATGCAGGGATGGTTCAATATACGAAAGTCTATCAATGTAATTCACCACATAAACAAGATGAAAGAAAAAAACCACATGATAATCTCGCTAGATGCAGAAAAAGCATTTGACAAAATCCAACACCCCTTCATGCTAAAAGTTCTGGAGAGAACGGGCATACAAGGACCATACCTAGAAATAATAAAGGCAATATACAGCAAGCCAGTAGCCAACATCAAATTAAATGGAGAGAAACTTGAAGCATTTCCTCTAAACTCAGGGACAAGACAAGGATGTCCACTTTCACCATATCTCTTCAATATAGTATTTGAAGTCCTTGCTAGAGCAATAAGACAACTAAAGGAGATCAAAGGGATAAAAATTGGAAATGAAGAAGTCAAATTATCCCTATTCACAGATGATATGTTAGTATACATAAGCGACCCCAAAAACTCCACCAAAGAACTCTTACAGCTGATTAACAACTTCAGCAAGGTGGCTGGATACAAAATTAATTCAAAAAAATCAGAAGCCCTTCTTTATACAACAAACAAATATACCAAGAAAGAAATAAGGGAAAAAACCTCCTTCACAATAGCCACAAACAACATAAAATACCTGGGGGTAACTCTAACCAAGCATGTGAAGGACTTATATAACAAGAACTTCAAGCCCCTGAAGAAAGAAATGGGAGAGGCCTTTAGAAGATGGAAAGATCTCCCATGCTCATGGATAGGTAAGATCAACTAATAAAAATGGCTATCCTACCAAAAGCAATATATAGATTCAATGCAATTCCTATCAAAATACCAACACAATTCTTTATAGACCTGGAAAAAGTTATTCTCAACTTCATATGGAACAACAAAAAGCCCAGAATAGCTAAATCAATCCTGTACAATGAAAAAACATCTGGAGGTATCACCATCCCAGATTTCAAGCTGTACTACAGAGCAACAGTAATGAAAACAGCATGGTACTGGTATAGAAACAAACCAGTGGATCAATGGAATCGAATTTAAGACCCAAACATGGATCCACACACCTATGGCCAACTAATCTTTCACAAACAAGCCAAAAACGCACAATGGAAGAAGGACAGCATGTTCAACAAATGGTGCTGGTCCAAATGGATGTCCACTTGCAAAAGAATGAAATTAGACCCATACCTACCACCTTGTACAAAACTTAATTCCAAGTGGATCAAAGACCTTAACATAAGGCCAGCCACACTAAAGATACTAGAAGAAAAAGTAGGAGAAACCCTCGAACTCATTGGCACAGGTGACAACTTCTTGAACAGAACACCAACAGCTCAGGACCTGAGATCAACAATCAATAAATGGGACCTCATGAAACTGAAAAGCTTCTGTAAGGCAAAGGACACTATCATTCGAACAAAACAGCAACCAACAGACTCGGAGAAAATCTTCACCAACCCCACATCTGATAGAGGGCTATTATCTAAAATCTACAAAGAAGTCAAGAAACTAAAGGCCAAGAAACCAAATAATCCAATCAAAAAATGGGAGATGGAGCTAAATAGAGAATTCACAAAGGAGGAATCCCTAAGGACTGAGAGACACCTGAAGAAATGTTCAACATCCTTAATCATCAGAGAAGTGCAACTGAAGACAACCCTGAGATTCCACCTAACACCTGTTAGAAGGGCTAAGATAAAGAGCTCAAATGATAGTGCATGCTGGTGAGGGTGTGGAGAATGGGGAACACTACTCCATTGCTGGTGGGCGTGCAGGCTTGTGCAACCACTATGGAGGTCTGTCTGTCGATATCTTAGAAATCTAGGAATAACCTTGCCTCAGGACCCAGCCATACCACTTCTGGGTATACACCCAAAGGACCACTCATGGAGACATAGGGAAGTCTCCTCATCTATGTTCATAGCAACCTTATTTGTAATAGCTAGAAATTGGAAACAACCCAGATGTTCCTCAACTGAAGAATGGATTAAAAAATTGTGGTACATCTACACAATGGAATATTACTCAGCTATAAGAAAAAATGAAATCATGCAATTTGCAACCAAATGGATGGAGCTAGAGGAGCTCATCCTGATTGAGCTAACCCAGTCTCAGAAGAATGCACATGGCATCTATTCACTTATAGTAGGATTTTAACTATATAGTACAAGATATCTGTACTACAACCAACACACCAAAAGGAACATGGACATAACTTTTTTTTATCTTCTCCTTTTTCCTTCTTTTTTTCTTTTTTCTTTTTCCTTTTTCCTTCTCTTTTTCCTCTCTTTTTTTGTTGATATTCTTTGTTTTTGTGGGTTTGTGTGTTTGTTGGTCTTTTTTTTTAGTATTCCCCCAGTAGCAAGGAGACACCTTTCACTGGCAGTATTGCCTCGTAAGCCCCCAGAGAATGAAGAGGCTCTTGGCCTTCATATGACTCCTGATCTGTGGTGAGAGACTGTTAGGCAGGGACACTCTACCCAAGAGGAACAAGATGGAAGGATCAGGGTGTAGAGCATGGGAGGGTGGGGCTGGGAAGCTGGAAAACAGGACAATATGATAAGGATGTAACCTGAAGCAACAAACAAATAAATTTATTAACTAAAAAATAAAAAATAAAAAATAAAAAAAGGCAGGGGGCAGGGCTGAAACACTGTGAATGGAATAGAGGATACAGCCATTCGGCCTGGTTTTGCAGACCTCCAGGTGTAGAGAAGACGTGGAGCTAAGGTAAAATACAAGAGAATTGTGGTATTGGCCCATGCCTTTGACTTCAGCGGAGATGGGGGGGGGGGGGGAGCACTGTAGAGTTGATGGTCCTATGTATTCTGGAGTCATACGGAGCGGGGTGGTGAGGGTGCATACTCTTGGTCCCACCATTCAAGAAGAATACACCCTTGGTCCTAGCTCCCAGCACACTGGAGACAGAAACGGGCAGATCCCGGAGCTCAGGGTCAGCCTGATGCAGGGCAAACTCTAAATAGGGAAAGTCTTCGATCCAGGAGTGGTGGAACACATCTTTGATCCTTTCAGATGGGAAACACAGGTCCCTGATCCCAATAATTAGAGTTCAGAGACACACACATGGGATTTGGAGGAACCTAGGTTTGGAGGCTACTTACAAAAGACCTTCTCGATGCAGGCAGATTGTCCTTTGGGATCTCAAAATATATACACTAGAGCTGGTTTAGCTCCAAGGTGACAGAATGATTTCTTCTTTAACCCGGATTGAAAGATAATGCTTTGTATGTTGTCAGAAGGCCAAATTTGCTTCATGAGAAGTACTACCTAGCCCCCCCACCCCCCATCCCCCCAAAAAAAAGAGGGCAATTGTCCTAGGGTTGGGA
>CAJQZJ010009486.1:423253-468743 GCA_907164525.1 Lophiomys imhausi | reverse complement strand
ACACACACACACACACACACACACACACACACACACACACACACACACACACGCTAAACAAGATAAAACAAACTATAGAAAGCATCTCATCGTGGAAGCTGTAGTATGTCACATACATCTTCATATATATATCTTTACTTATAAGTGTTCATTACACTGACTCATTGGTCTAGTTTGAGGTCTCTGGCTTTTCTGACACCATCAATATTCAGTCCTCACTAGGTCTCCTCCAGGTTATCCTGTTGTTTCTCTGTGTCATGGAGATCCTACTGCTTTAGATTAGCAGAAGCATACCTTTCATGTGTTGAACAGTTTACAAATGATGTAGATTTTGGGGCCGGCCAACTTAAATTCCTGAATCAGGGCCTGGATGGTAGCTGAGCTGGTCAACCTACAGGTTCTCCTTTATTTGCAATAACAGAGCGAGCTCTGGAGCACTGCTCCAATGTAGTCATCAGAGGCAGGGTCAGCTCTCTAGGTCTCATGCCCTCAGGACCGTTTCATCTGCAGCCACTCCTCCAGAGCCAGCTCCACAATGTTCCTCAGATCAGGGCCCACTCTGTCAAGTGCTGCAGCTGGCGAGCAGCTGGAATAGCTGTATCATGCTCATTCCCAGCTTACCTGTGCCCTCTAACCAAGGTCAAGCTCTACTGACCTCTAACCAAGGTCAGCTGTCCAGGTGAGGTTTAGGGCCCTCTCTCCCTAATATCTAGTTTCTTGAGTTCTTTCTATATTTTGGATACTAAACCTCTATTGGATGTGGAGTTGGTGAAAAATCTTTTTCCATTCTGTAGGTTTCCTCTTAGTTTTATTTACAGTGCTCTTTTCCTTACAGAAACTCTTTAGTTTCATGAAGTCCTGTTTTTTAATTAGCGTCTACACTATTGCTTCAGGAAGTTGTTTCCTGTGGTGATGTATTTTGTCAGGTTCAGTGTATCTGGTTTTATGTCGAGGTCTTTGATTAATTTGAACTTGAGTTTTGCCAAGATGAAAATATGAATTTATTTGCATTTTCTACATGTAGACATCCAGTTAGATCAATACCATTTGTTCAAGAAGCTTTCTTTGTTTCATTGTGTGTTTCTTGTTTCTTTCAAAAATCAGGTGTCCAGAGGTGTGTGGATTTATGTCTGAGTCTTCTTTTTTGATTCTATTGATCAACATGTCTATTTTTATGTCAATACTATGTGGTTTTTATTACTATAGTTCTGTGGTAGAGCTTGAAATCATGATAATGATATTTCTAGAAGTTCTTTCATTGTGAAGGAATATTTTAGCTATCATGTTTTTATTTCTTTCCATATGAAGTTGAATATTGTCCATTTGCAGTCTGATAAAAATAGTGTTGAAATGTAATGCACTTTTGGTAAAATGTCCATTTTTACTATGTTAAAAACTAGTGATCCATGACCATGGGAGATCTTCCTATCTTCTGATACCTTCTTCAATTTCTTTTTTCAAAGAGTTGAAGGTTTTGTCATACAGGTCTTTCACTTGCTTGGTTAGAGTTACCCCAAGGTATTTTATATTATTTGTGACTATTCTGAAGGGTGTTGTTTCCCTAATTTCTTTCATGGCCTGATTATCATTTGTATAAAGGAAAACTACTGATATTTTTTTGAGTTAATTTTGTATCCAGTCACTTTGATGAAAGTGATTATCAGCTGTAGGAGTTTTCTCATAGAATTTTTGAGGTCACTTATATATACTATCACAATATGTATATAGTGATACTTTGACTTCTTCCTTTATAATTTGTATGTCATTAATCTCCTTTAATTGTCTTATTGTTCTAGCTAGAACTTCAAGTGCTATATTGAATATATATTGGGAGAATAGTCATCCTTGCATTATTGCTGTTTTTAGTGGAATTCTCTCCATTTAATTTGATGTTGCCTATATGCTTGGTACAAATTGCCTTTATTATGATTAAGTATATTCTTTGTATCCTTGATAGCTCCAAGTAGTTTATCATGAGGGTGTTGAATTTTATCAAAGGCTTTTTCATCATCTAGTGAAATAATCATGCAGTTTTTTTCTTTCAGTTTGTTTATATACTGGATTACATTTAATGATTTTCATGTGTTGAACCATCCCTGGATTTCTTGGATGAAGTCTACTTGATCATGAAAGATGATCTTTTTAATGTGTTCTTGGATTTAGTTTGCAAGAATTTTATTGAATATTTTTGCATTTCTGTTTATAGGGGAAATTTGTTGGTAATTCTCTTTGTTGAGTTTTTTTGTGGTTTCTGGATGAGGGTAACTGTTACTTCATAAAATAAGTTGAGCAATATTTCTTCTGTTTCTATCTTGTGGAATAATTTGAGGAGTATTGGTTTTCACTTCCCTTTGAAAACTGCCTGATACTTTTTATAATGTTTTTTAATAATGTTTATTTATTACATCAAGTTACATCTCTATCATAGTGCCCTCTTTCCACCTCACCTGGTTCCACCCTCCTGCCCTCTCCTCCCTCTCCCACCGATCCCACTCCTCCTATGTGGAGTGTCCCTATAAATCAGTCCCTCTCAGTTCAGCACTCATATGAGGGCTAAGAGCTTCCTTTTGCACTAGGAGCCTACATGGTAGCACCCCTAAAGGCAAATCGGCCCATTGATAGGTAAGAAAGACTCTGTTCCTGATCTTTTTGCTGTGTTGGTTGTAGGATAGTTATCCTGTACTATATGGCTAAAATCCAATTATGAGTAAGTAGATGTCATGTGCATCTTTCTGAGTCTGGGTTAGTTCACTCAGGATGAGCTTTTCTAGTTCCACCAGTTGGCTGCGAATTGCATGATTTCATTGTTTCTGATAGCTGAGTGGTATTCCATTGTGTAGATGTACCACAATTTTTTTTTAATCCATTCGTTGGTTGAGGGACATATGCTTGTTTCCAGTTTCTAACTATTACAAATAAGGCTGCTATGAACATATATGAGGATATGTCCTTGTGGTTTGGTGAAGAATCATTTGGGTGGATACCAAGAAGTGGTATGGCTGGGTCTGGAGGTAGAGCTCTCCCAAGTTTTCTAAGATATCGCCAGACTTATTTCCATAGTGGTTGTATAAGTTTGCACTCCCACCAGCAATGGAGGAGTGTTCCCCTTTCTCCACAACCTTGCCAGCATGTGTTGTCATTTGAGTTTTTGATCTTAGCTATCCTGACAGGTGCGAGATGGAATCTCAGATGACAAGGACAACTTTTCCTGTCATTTATTGGTTCTTTTATTGTATATGTTCTAGTTTTCTCCAAGTTAAAAAAAATTTTTTTTTACAACCAACGCACCAAAGGGAACATGGACATAGACTTTGTTTGTTTGTTTGTTTTTTAGTTTTCTCTACCTAACAATGAGACACTTCTCACTGGTGGTACTGCCTTGTAGGCCCCCAGTTTATGAGGAGGCTCTTGGCCCTCATATGACTTCTGAACTGGGGTGAGGGACTGTTATGTAGGGGCATTCCACTCTAGAGGAGTGGGATGGAAGGGTTAGGGGTAGAGGGTGGGAGGGCAGGGCTGGGAAGGGGAGAAAGAGGACAATATGATGGAGATGTAACCTGAAGCAACAAATAAATAAATTTATTTATAAAAACAAAAAATATTTTTTGGTTGGGAGACTTCTGATGACTGCTCTATTTCAGTAGGCTTTATAGTTCTACTTAAGTTGTTTATCAGCTCTTGATTTAACTTTGGTAAGTAACTACTGAGAAATTTATCAATTTATTTTATGTTTTTCAATTTGATAAAGTACAGATTTTTAAAGTATGTCCTTATGATTCTCGGGACTTCCTTCCTGTCTGTTGTTAGATTCTCCTTTTCATTTCTGATTTTGAAAGTTTGGGTATTCTCTCTGTCTTAATTGGTTTAGATAAAATTGTCTATCTTATTGATTTTCTCAAAGAACAACTCTTCGCTTCTTTGATTCTTTGTATGGTTCTTTTTTTATTTCAACCTTCAGTTAGATAATTGATTGCCATCTACTCCTCTTGGGTGTGTTCACTTCTTGTTCAAGAGCTTTCAAGTGTGCTTTCAGGTTGCTAGTATGATATTTCTCCATTCTTCTTTAGGTAGGCACTTAGTGCTATGAACTTTCCTCTTAGCACTGTTTTCATTATGTCCCATAAGTTTGGATATGCTGTGTATTCATTTTAAAAGTATTCTAGAAAGTCTTTAATTTCTTTATTTCTATCTTGACCCATTTTTCATTCATTAGAGACTTATTTAGTTTCCATGGGTTTGTAAGCTTTCTTTTGCTTCTGTTGTTGTTGATGTCTGGCTTTAATACATGGTGGTAAAAGAGAATGAATGAGGTTATTTTAATTTTTTTGACCTATCGAGACTTACTTTGTGTCAAAGTATATAGTAAGTTTTGGAAAGCATTCTATGAGATGCTGAAAAGGAATATTCTTTTGTTTTGAGTGGAATGTTCAGTTTAGTTTCTGTCTGGATGTTCTGCCTGTTGTTGAGATGGAGTATTGAAGTCACCCACTATCAGAAGCAGGAGTGCTTCTTTTACATATTAGGTATTCTTGTGTTTTGGGTATAACTGTTAAGAATTGAAATATCATATTGACAGATTTTCCTTTGATGAATATGTAGTGTCCTTCCCCATCTCTTTTGATTAATTTTGGTATAAAGTCTATTTTGTTTGTTTTAAAATGGCTAAGAAGTCAAATTATCCCTATTTGCAGATGATATGATAGTATACATAAGTGACCCCAAAAATTCCACCGGAGAACTCTTACAGCTGAAAAACACCTTCAGCAAGGTGGCTGGATACAAAATTAATTCAAAAAAATCAGAAGTCCTTCTTTATACAACAAATGGGCTGAGAAAGAAATAAGGGAAACAACCCCCTTCACAATAGTCACAAACAATATAAAATACCTGGGGGTAACTATAGCCAAGCAAGTAAAGGACCTGTACAACAAGAACTTCAAACCCTTGAAGAAATAAGCGGAAGAGGCCTTTAGAAGATGGAAAGTTCTCCCATGCTCATGGATAGGTAAGATCAACATAATAAAAATGACCATCCTACCAAAATCAATATATAGATTCAATGCAATTCCTATCAAAATACCAACACAATTCTTTATAGACCTGGAAAAAGCTATTCTCAATTTCATATGGAACAACAAAAAACTCAGAATAGCTAAATCAATCCTGTACAATAAAAAAAAAACAACTGGAGGTATAACCCATCCCAGATTTCAAGCTCTACTACAGAGCAAGGGTAGTAAAAACAGCATGGTATTGGTATAGAAACAGACCAGTAGATCAATGGAATCGAATTGAATTCCCAAAATGGACCCACACACCTATGGCCACCTAATTTTTGACAAAGAAACCAAAATCACAGAATGGAAAAAGGTTAGCATCTTCAACAAATGCTACTGGTCCAACTGGATGTCCACTTGTAAAAGAATGAAATTAGACCCATACTTATCACCTTGTACAAAACTTAAGTACAAGTGGATCAAAGACCTTAACATAAGGCTGGTCACACTAAATCTAGTAGAAGAAAAAGTGGGAAAAACCCTCGAACTCATTGGCACAGGTGACAACTTCCTGAACAGAACACCAACAGCTCAGGACCTGAGACCAACAATAAATAAATGGGACCTCATGAAACTTAAAAGCAAAAGACACTCTCATTCGAACAAAACGGCAACCTACAGACTGGGAAAAAATCTTCACCAACCTCACATCTGATAGAGGGCTAATATCCAAAATCTACAAAGAACTAAAGAAATTAAAAGCCAAGAAACCAAATATTCCAATCATATATGTGGGACAGAGCTAAACAGAGAATTCACAAAGGAGGAATCCATAACGGCTGAGAGACACTTGAAGAAATGCTCAACTTCCTTAATCATCAGAGAAATGCAACTCAAGATGACTCTGAGATTCCATCACACACCTGTCAGAATGGCTAAGATCAAAAGCTCAAATGACAGCACATGCTGGCGAGCGAGGGTGTGGAGAAAGGGGAACCCTACTCCATTGCTGGTAGGAGTGCAGTCTTGTGCAACCACTATGGAGGTCAGTATGGCGATATCTTAAAAATCTTGGAATATCTTTGCGTCAGGACCCAGACATACCACTTCTGGGTATACACCCAAATGACTCCTCACGGAATCATAAGGAATTTCCTCATATATGTTCATAGCAGCCTTATTTGCAACAGCTAGAAACTGGAAACAACCCAGATGTCCCTCAACTGAAGAATGGATTAAAAAACTGTGGTACATCTACACAATAGAATACTACTCAGCTATCAGAAAAAATGAAATTATGCAATTTGTAACCAAATGGATGGAACTAGAGAAGCTCATCCTGAGTGAGCTAACCCAGACTCAGAAGGATGTACATGGCATCTATTCACTTATAGTAGGATTTCAGCTGTATAGTACAGGATATCTATACTACATCCTATGCACCAAAGGGGACATGGACATAGACTTTTTTTGTTTTGTTTTTTAGTTTTCTCTCCCTGACAATAGACCCTTTCACTGGTGGTACTGCTTTGTAGGCCCCAGTGTATGAGGAGTCTCTTGGCCCTCATATGACTTCTGAACTGGGGCGAGGGACTGTTATGTAGGGACACTCCACTCCAGAGGAGTGGGATGGAAGGGTTAGGGGGTATAGGGAGGGAGGGTGGGGCTGGGAAGGCGGGAAAGAGCACAATATGATGGAGATGTAACCTGACGCAGCAAATAAATAAATTTATTTATAAAATAAAATAAAATGGCTAAACTAGCTTGTTTCTTATGTTCATTTGCTTGGAATATTTTTTTTCCATCCCTTTACCTTGAGGTAATATTTATCCCTGATGTTGAAATGTGTTTCTTATCTTCAGCAAAATGATAGGTCCTGTTTTTGTATTCATTTTGTTTGTCTCTGTTTTCTTTTCTTTTTTGTTATTGGAGGATTGTGGCCATTGATAGTTAGAGATATTAATGAAGAATGATTGTTAATTACTATCACTTTGTCATTATTGTTGTTGTGGATAGTAATGGGGTATGCAGATTATGTGTGTGCAAACCTCCACTTCATTTCTTTTTGTTTTGCTGTTGTAAGATTATTTATTTCTTGGGTTTTCATTTTGCAGTTAACCTCATTCTTTTAGATATTTCCTTCTAGTACCTTCTATAGGGTTGGATTTGTATATAGATATTGTTAAAATTTACTTTATCATGAAATATCTTATTTTTTCCATTTATGGTGATTAAAAGTTTTGCTGGGCTGTGATCTGTGGTCTCTTAGAGTCTGCAGCACATCTGTGCAAACTTTTCTGTCTTTAGAGTCTCCACTGAGAAGTCAGGTGTAAGTCTAGTAGGTCTGCCTTTATATGTTACTTCGTGTTTTTCCTTGGTATCTTTTAATATTCCTTTTTGTTATTTATGTTTAGCGTTTTGATTATTATGTGGAAGGGGATTTTTTTTTCTGTTCCAATCTATTTGGTTTCTGTATTCTTCTTGTATCTTCCTAGGTATCTCATTCTTTAAGTTAGGTTTTTTTTTTTTTTTGTATGATTTTATTGAGAATATTTTCTGGATCTTTAAGCGGGTATTCTTTTACCTTTATTTCTATTATTCTTAGGTTTGGTCTTTTTATAGTGTCCCAGATTTTCTGGATGTTTTGTTTCAGGAATTTTTAGATTTAACCTTTTCTTTGACTTATATATCCATTTCCTCTATTGTATCTTCAATGCTTGAGAATCTCTCTTCCATCTCTTACATTCTGTTGGTAAAGCTTGCCTCTGTAGTTCCTGTTACATTGCTAAATTTTTCATTTCCAAGATTCTGTCACTTTGTATTTTCTTTATTGCTTCTACTTCCATGTTAAAGTCTTGAATAGTTTTATTTGTTTCCTTCAATTATTTGCTTGTTTGTTTTTCTTGGCTTTTTTTAAGGAATTTATTCATTTCCTCTGATTGTATGTTTGCATTTTCCAGAATTTCCTCCAATTGCTTGTTTATGTTTTCCTGCATTTCTTTAGGAGATTTATTCATTTCCTTTTAAAGGATCTCTATCATGTTTATATAGTTGGTTTTAAGATCTTTTCTTTGTGATTCATGTATGTTGGAATATTTAGGACCCTCTGTGGTAAGATAGTTGGGCACTGGTGGTAACATATTGTTTTGGCTATTAACAATAATTTTGTTCCTATGCCAAGCCATCCAGGTTTGGGTTGATTATAGGTCTAGGTGATTATTCCTGCATTTGTCTTTTCTGGGTAGGGAGTTTCTGTTTCCTTTCTGAATTGACAGAGAATGTTTTGGCTTAGTGTTGCATATTTTACTGCTACCTGGTGTGTTCATGGGCGAATGATTGCTAGTATTGGAGGTTGGGGGAAAGAAAGGTCAAGGGAAAATGGTCTGAGGGATCTACAGGAGGTGTGAACATAGGGGAGGGGAAGCAGTAGCTGGCGTTCTATTTCAGCACTAGGGAAAACCCTGAGAATTGGATCTAGAGCAATAGAGAGAGTGGGAGGAAGTTTGCAGGCAGCCTACCTGGCCTCTTGGAAGGCCTGGTCTGTGGTTGAGCAGAGGATGTCTGCCTGTGTTGAGGGCTGGGGTACAGCGATGATGAGGGAAGGGAACATCTAGGGATGGTCTGTGGGAGCCACAGGAGACTTGCACTCTGGGAAGGGGAAGCTGCAGTTGGTTTCTGTTCTAGCTCTAGGGACAACCCTAGATTGTGTCTGGGGTAATAGAGTGGGGGAGGCCTACATGCAACCTATTTAGTCTTCTCATAGGCATAGCCTGTGGTTGAACAGGAGCTCCAGTCATATTTTAATGGTTCAAAAGCTTCTGAATATCTAGAGATATGGATGGAGAGTATCATGACATGAAAAATCATTTACAGAGATGAGGAACTTCATAAGTACTGACAGTAATCTAGAACCTAAGTCCTTTCTTTTCCTATCCTGGGACTTCTGACCCTCACTATGCCTGACTGCTGGCACAGCAAGGGTCAGAAACTCTCAAAGATTCAGGAGTTTCCTAAATTGATAGGAGTCATATTATATGTTGTCAATTCCCAAGTTACTAATTGTCAGAGACTTCACAAAGAAAACAATGAAGAAGGTTCTTTATTTTATTGACATAGAGGCTTGATGGTTCACTATTACCATATTTCTTGTCCTTGCAGTTTGGAAATATTGTGCTAATAACATTACCAGCAAGAATGTGTCATGGAATGTTTTATCTAGTTATGGAATTCTAAAGAGAAAATAACTCTACAGAGAAGAGAAACTACACAATGAGGGTATGATTAAAAGAGTCAAGAATTATTCAAACCCAAATTACCACCAGAGAGCCAATTGGGCTCATTGCAGTGTGTGTGTGTGTGTGTGTGTGTGTGTGTGTGTGTGTGTGTGTAACATTAAATAGAGAGCTCTAAGTTCACACCTTATGTACTTTACTTGAAAATCATATGATATTTACTTCATCAAATTTTTGTGTGTTTTTTTTCAGTAGTTTCAAAAAAAACCATTGATTCATCTTGCTTAAAAAGAATCACAGTAAATTTTAAATTGCTACTAGGGTATAGGGTTGGAGACTGGTCAGAAGGTCAGCTCTGTATGAAGCAGTTATCAAATCTGTATGTTCTATAAGTGCATCTAGCAGGAGTTGTTACTTGGAGAAACTCTATTCTAGACCAGTAAACATTTGTTTGCTAGACTTTGCAGATAATAAATCCACAAGAAATCATTATGCTAACGTGATATAAAATTCACAGTAGAATAGTAGGGAAAGTCCCTGGTTATTTGGTAAAAGCTGTATCAGTGATTTGACTTAGTCAATACTTGTTTGCCTTATTTGGTACAGACTACCTAATAATTTATAAACTGTGGTTTCTCATTCAACTACTGCACTTCTGCATGAGCCTCATCTAATTTCTCCTAGTCATTCTTCTGAAAGATTCATAATTCATTCTACACAACAGTGGCTGATGCTTTAGCTGCTGATCTCTGTGATCTCTCCCTTGCTTCTTACATTAAAACTTCAAACTAGGGAAGATTTCAGGATGGTGGCAGCCTACATGGACATGTTTTGAATACATGGAAAACAGCTATAACACCACAGAGTTATAACACACTGAGTAACAATCTGAGAGGCACAAACCCGCTGGATTTCACCCAGCGAACACAGGGACTAATAAAAGTCCCTGGGTGAGACTCTTGGACACTCAGAAAAACAGTCCAGCAGAAACCCCGGAAGCCACAGAAGCCAGGGAAGCAGGAGAATCATCACTAGGAGAGGACCCGTGGGTAAGAGACACTCACATACCCAGAGAACAGCTCTGAACGCCAGAAAGGGATATTCACCAGCCTCCTGAGCTCCCAGATTCCACGAAGGCATTACAATGCCAAGGGGAAGATCAACAGAGCTACAAAAACTGGTATATCCTTTGTGGAACCATTTTAGCCACAAACACAGGACATTCTGAGCTGCAGGACAGCAGCAGGACCGCAGCGGTGTGTATCCAGTGGAGTGGGAGGTGCAAGCATATTTGGGCTTGCCCAGAAGGGTGTTGGACATACAGGTACCTCTACTGGATTTATAATCACTTGGAAGAACACTGTGGCTAGACAAAGTAGTGGGATGCACTTCCTGTAGCGGGCCACGCGATCTGCACCAATACAGTGTCCCAGGCCTTGGCAGGCAGCTCCAATCACCAGATAGAGGTTCTTCCTGGCTTACTGAGCACCCAGTTTCCACAGGACAGCTCTTGCACCCAAACCAAGACCAGCACAGCCACAGGAACAGAGAGATCAGAACAGGCTGAAAGGTGGGTGGTCGGGTTGGACGGTTGTTTGGAACTGCACTGAGTTCAAGCCTTGTGGATTGGTTGTGGGGATAACATTACACCCGTCAGCCATGCACCTGGCTCCTCTGGCAGGAAATCAGATCTTCAGCATCTACAGTTCTATCCCTGGAGTAGCGAGTTCTTGGCCTGTATGCATAGCCTGAGTGACTCAGACTGCAGGGCTTATTTGCCTAGGGCTGAGGGGCACAGAGGAGCCCTGGGGACCACCTAGGAAGAGCTGCCTAGTGGGAACATGACCAATGACCTAACCTTCAGACCAGACAAACTAACAGCAGAGAGCTCTGCAGGCTGTAATTATAAAACCTACCCTAACCCCTACCTGAGTTCCCAGTTGGGACACAACTGAAATGGGTGAACTTCAGGAGCCCACTGAAATACAGCTCCCAACACAAGACCTCATCTAGCCTTTGTTGAACTATAGACCACCAAGTCTATACAGCCTCTACACCAAAGCCCTATTCTTAGCATCAGGTCCAGAAGACACTAGGAACAATCAGCTAAGGACAACCAGATGACTAATGGTCAGGGAAAAAACAAATCTGACAAAAATCAGGGAAATGACTCCAATAAAATACAACAATGCTAATAAAGCAAACCCTAACAATCCCACCACAGCTGAAACACAAAAATGATGACAAATCTATACCTAAGAAGATGATAGAGTCTTTACAAGAAGAAGTTAAATCCCTGAAATATGTAATCTTGACTTTTACAAATGAAAGCAATGAAGAATACCATTAGAGATCTCCAAGCCAACTTAGCCAAATACGAATGGGAAAGAGACAAGGCTATGAAAGATCTGAATGATTGGCAAACTAAGTAATCTAAATTGGAGCAGGAAATGTATAAAATGTATACAAGCATTCCAGACTTGAAATTGTAAATGGAAGCAATAAAGAAAACACAAGCAGAGATAGTCCTGGAGGTGGAAACCAAGGGAAGAGAACAGGAACTACAGACATGAGATCAAAAATAGGATAAAGAGAGCCGGGCGGTGGTGGCGCACGCCTTTAATCCCAGCACTTGGGAGGCAGAGGTAGGCGGATATTTGCAAGTTCGAGGCCAGCCTGGTCTACAAAGTGAGTCCAGGACAGCCAGAGCTGTTAAACAGAGAAACCCTGTCTCGAAAAACCAAAAAAAAAAAAAAAATAGGATAAAGAGATGGAAGGCAGGATCTCAGGCATGGAAGATTTTATGGAAGAAATCTGTACAACAACCAAAGAAAACAAAAATCTAAAAAAGTTCTCACCCACAAAATCCACGAAATCAATGACTAAATGAAAAGATGGAACCTAAGAATTATAGGTATAGATGAAAGAGAAGATTCCCGACTCCAAGATCCAGGAAACATCTTCAAAAAAATCATACAAGAAAACTTCCCAAATTTAAAGAAAGAGATGCCAATAAAGTTCCAAGAGGCATACAGAAATCCAAACAGATTAGACCAGAAAAGAAAATACTCTCACCACATAATAATTTAAATTCCAATTGTACACAACAAAGAAAGAATATTAAAAGCTGTAAGAGAATAAGGTCAAGTAATGTATAACGGCAAACCCATCAGAATTACGCCTGACTTCTCCTCAGAAACTTTAAAAGCCAGACGGGCTTGGACAAATGTCCTACGGGCCCTAAGAGAACATAGGTGTCAGCCCTGACTACTATACCCAGCAAAATTATTTATCAACATAATAAAGAAATAGAGATAGAGAAAACAAGATTTCCACGACAAAATCAAAGTTAAACAGTATGTATCCACAAACCCAGCTCTACAGAGGAAGCAAAAAACTCCACTTCAGCTAAACCAAAAGAAACATACAACCACCACCTACAGCAAAATAACAAGAAACATCAACCTTTGGTCATTAAAATCCCTCAACATCAATGGACAGAATTCCCCAATAAAAAGACACAGGCTTATAGAATCGATCCGTAAACAAGATCTATCATTTTGCTATATACAAGAAATGCATCTCACTAAAAAAGATAGACTCTAACTCAGAGTAAAGGGCTGGGAAAAGGTTTTCCAAGCAAAGGGTCCCAGGAAGCAAGGTGGAGTAGCCATTCTAATATCAAATAAAATATACTTTCAACCAAAATTAATACAAAAAAGATAGGGAAGGACACTACATACTCATTAAAGGAAAAATTCATCAAGATATCAATATTGGATACCCTATGCCCAAATACAAGCGCACCCACATTTGTAAAAGAAACTCTTTTAAAGCTTAAACCACACATTGATTCCCACACATTAATAGTGGGAGACTTCCACAACCCACTCACAACAATGGACACGTCATCCAGACAGAAACCAGACAGAGAAATAATGGGACTAACAGAGAGGTCATGAACCAAACGGACCTAACAGATATCTACAGAACATTTCATCCAAACACAGAAGAATATACCTTTTTATCAACACCTCATGGAACCTTCTCCAAAACTGACCATATAATTGAACACAAAGCGAGTCTCATTAGGTACAAGAATATTGAAATAACCCCCTGTATCTTATCAGACCACCATGGATTAAAACTGGAGTTCAGCCAAGGAAATTATGCAATTTTCAGCCAAATGGATGGAACTAGAAAAGCTCATTCTGAGTGAGCTAACCCAGACTCAGAAGGATGCACATGGCATCTATTCACTTATAGTCAGATTTTAGCTATATAGTACAGGCTATCTATACTACAACCAATGCACCAAAGGGAACAGAAACACAGACTTTTTCTTCCTGCCATTAAGATACTTTGCCCTAGTGGTGCTGCCTTGTAGGCCCCCAGTGTATAAGGAGGCTCTTGGCCCTCATATGACTGCTGAACAGGAGCAGGGGACTGTTATGCAGGGACACTCCACTCCAGAAGAATGGGATGGAAGGGTTAGGGGGTAGAGGGTGGGAGAGCAGGACTGGGAAGGGTCGAAAGAGGACACTATGATGGAGATGTAACCTGAAGCAATAAATAAATAAATTTAAAAAAAAACTGTAGTTCAGCAAAAATAGAAATAACAAAAGTCTACACATTCATGGAAACTGGACAACTTTCTACTCAATGACCAGTGGGTCAGAGAACAAATAAAGAAGGAAATCAAAGACTTCTTAAAATCCAGTGAAGGCACAACATACACAAATCTATAGGACACAATGAAAGCAGTCAGTGCTATAAGGAAAGTTCATAGCACTAAGTGCCTTCAAAAAGAAAATTCTGACAGCCCATATGAGCAACTTAACAGCAGAACTGTAAGAGCTAGAAAAAAAAAGAAGCAAACACTCCAAGAGGAGCAGAAGGCAGGAAATCATCAAATTTAGGGCTGAAATCAACAACTTAGAAACAAAAAAGAACAATATAAAGAATCAACAAAACCAAGAGTTGGTTCTTTGGGAAAATAAACAAAAGAGACAACCCTTAGCCAAACTGACAAGAAGGCACAGAGAAAATACCCAAATCAGTAAAATTAGAAATTAAAAGGGAGAAATAACAACAAACATCTAAGAAATCCAGAGAATCTGTAGGTCTTACATCAAAGTTCTATATGCCACAAAATTTGAAAAACAAAGAGAAATGGACAATTTTCTTAATAGATTCCATCTACCAAAGCTAAATAAAGATGAGGTTAACAAATTTAACTGTCCTATAACTCCTAAGGAAACAGAAACAGTCATTAAAAATCTCCCAACCAAAAAAAGCCAAGGGCTGCATGGTTTCAGCACAGAATTCTACCAGACCTTCAAAGAAGATCTAATACCAATACTCTTCAAACTCTTCCACAATATTTTAACAGAAGGAACACTGCCAAAATCATTCTATGAGGCCACAGTCACCATGATCGCTAAACCACACAAAGACCCACCCAAAAAAGAAAGAAAATTACAGACCAATTTCCCTCATGAACATAGATGCAAAAATACGTAATAAAATACTGGTAAACTGAACCCAAGAACACATCAAAGGTATCATAAACCAAGATCAAGTAGACTTCATACCAGGAATGCAGGGGTGGTTCAACATATGAAAATGAATCAACATAATTTACCGTATAATCCGACTGAAAGAAAAAAACCACATGATCACCTATCACCTCATTAGATGCTGAAAAAGCATTGGACAAAATCCAACATACCTTTATGCTAAAAGTTCTGGAGAGAGTTGACATACAAGGACCATACCTAGAAATAATAAATGCAATATACAGCAAGCCAATAGCCAATATCATTTTAAATGGAGAGAAATTTGAAGCATTTCCTCTACACTCAGGAACAAAACAAGGATGCCCACTCTCCCCATATCTCTTCAACATAGTGCTTGAATTTCATGCTAGAGCAATAAGACAACTAAAGGAGATCAAGTGGATACAAATTGGAAACGAAGAAGTCAAACTATCCCTATTTGCAGATGATATAATAGCATACATAAGCGACCCCAAAAATTCCACCAGAGAACTCTTACAGCTGATAAACACCTTCAGCAAGGTGGCTGGATACAAAATTAATTTTAAAAACAGAGGCCCTTCTTTATACAAAAAATAAATGGGCTGAGAAAGAAATTAAAGAAACCCCCCTTCACAAGCCAGAAACAATATAAAATACCTGGGGGAAACTCTAACCAAGTAAGTGAAAGACCTGTATGACAAGAACTTTAAGTCCTTGAAAAAAGAAATTGAAGTGGACATCAGAAAATGGAAAGATCTCCCATGCTTATGGATAGGTAAGATCAACATAATAAAAATGGCCATCCTACCAAAAGCAATATATAGATTCAATGCAATTCCAATCAAAATACCAACACAATTCTTTACAGAGCTGGAGAAAGCAATTCTTTTTTTAATAAATAAATTTATTTATTTGTTGCTTCAGGTTACATCTCTATCATATTGTCCTCTTTCCCCACTTCATAGCCCCACCCTCCCACCCTCTACCCCCTAACCCTTCCATCCCACTCCTCTGGAGTGGAGTGTCCCTACATAACAGTCCCTCGCCCCAGTTCAGAAGTCATATGAGGGCCAAGAGCCTCCTCATACACTGGGGCCTACAAGGCAGTACCACCAGTGAAAAGTGTCTCATTGCCAGGGAGAGAAAACTAAACAAACAGACAAACAAACAAACAAAAATTCTATGCCCATGTTCCTTTTGGTGCGTTGGTTTTAGTATAGATACCCTATACTATATAGCTAAAATCCTACTACAAGTGAATAGATGCCATGTGCATCCTTCTGAGTCTGGGTTAGCTCACTCAGGATGAGCTTTTCTAGTTCCATCCATTTGGTTGCAAATTGCATAATTTCATTGTTTCTGATAACTGAGTAGTATTCCATTGTGTAGATGTACCACAGTTTTTAATCCATTCTTTGGTTGACGGACATCTGGGTTGTTTCCAGTTTCTAGCTATTACAAATAAGGCTGCTATGAATATAGATGAGGAAACTTCCTTATGATTCCGTGAGGAGTCATTTGGGTGTATACCCAGAAGTGGTATGACTGGGTCATGAAGCAAAGATATTACAAGTTTTCTAAGATATCACCAGACTAACCTCCATGGTGGTTGCACAAGCCTGTACTCGCACCAGCAATGGAGAAAGGTTCCCCTTTCTCCACACCCTCGCTCGCCAGCATGTGCTGTCATTTGAGCTTTTGATCTTAGCCATTCTGAGAAGTGTGAGATGGAATCTCAGAGTCGTCTTGAGTTGCATTTCTCTGATGATTAAGGATGTTGAGCATTTCTTCAAGTGTCTCTCAGCCATTAGGGATTCCTCCTTTGTGAATTCTCTATTTAACACTTTCCCCCATTTTTTGATTGGAATATTTTGTTTCTTGGCATTTAGTTTCTTGAGTTCTTTGTAGATTTTGGATATTAGCCCTCTGTCAGATGTGGGGTTGGTGAAAATTTTTTCCCACTCTGTAGGCTGCCATTTTGTTCGAATGACAGTTTCTTTTACCTTACAGAGACTTTTCAGTTTCATGAGGTCCCATTTATTGATTGTTGGTCTCAGGTCCTGTGCTGTTGGTGTTCTGTTCAGGAAGTTGTAACCTGTGCCAATGAGTTCGAGGGTATTTCACACTTTTTCTTCTAGTAGATTTAGTGTGACCAGCCTTTTGCTAAGGCCTTTGATCCACTTGTACTTAAGTTTTTTACAAGGTGATAAGTATGGGTCTAATTTCATTCTTTTACAAGTGGACATCCAGTTGGACCAGCAGCATTTGTTGAAGATGCTGACCTTTTTCCATTCTGTGGTTTTTGGCTTCTTTGTCAAAATTAGGTGGCCCTAGGCATGTGGGTCCATTTCTGGGTCTTCAGTTTGATTCCATTGATCTACTGGTCTGTTTCTATAACAATACCATGCTGTTTTCCTACTATTGCTCTGTAGTACAGCTTGAGATCTGGGATGGTGATACCTCCAGTTGTTTTTTTATTGTACAGGATTGATTTAGCTATTCTTGGTTTTTTGTTGTTCCATATGAAATTGAGAATAGCTTTTTCCAGGTCTATAAAGAATTGTGTTGGTATTTTGATAGGAATTACATTGAATGTATATGTTGCTTTTGGTAGGATGGCCATTTTTATTTTGTTGATCCTACCTATCAATGAGCAAGGGAGACCTTTCCATCTTCCAAAGACCTCTTCAGTTTCTTTCTTCAAGGGCTTGAAGTTCTTGTTGTACAGGTCCTTTACTTGCTTGGTTAGAGTTACACCCAGGTATATTGTTTGTGGCTATTGTTAAGGGGGTTGTTTCCCTTATTTCTTTCTCAGCCCATTTGTTTGTTGTATAAAGAAGGGCTTCTGATTTTTTTAATTAATTTTGTATCCAGCCACCTTGCTGAAGGTGTTTATCAGCTGTAATAGTTCTCTGGTGGAGTTTTTGGGGATGCTTATGTATACTATCATATCGTCTGCAAATAGGGGTAATTTGATTTCTTCGATACCAATTTGTATCCCCTTGATCTCCTTTAGTTGTCTTATTGTTCTAGCAAGAACTTCAAGTACTATATTGAAGAGATATGGTGAAAGTGGACATCCTTGTCTTGTCCCTGAGTTTAGAGGAAATCCTTCAAGTGTCTCTCCATTTAATTTGATGTTGGACACTGGCTTGCTGTGTATTGCCTTTATTATATCTAGGTACGGTCCTTTTGTGCCCATTGTCTCCAGAATCTTTTTCATGAAGGGGTGTTGGATTTCTGACAGCAGCTTTAAATGAGATAATGTAGATGAAAATCCTTCTGTAAACTAGCAGTTCTACTAAAAATTCACTAACTACACATGAGTATTAATACTCAGAGTTCTGTCATGAAGAAAGATTTCACAAGCAATTTGGTTGTCTTTATAGTCTGAACTATGCCATGATGTAGAAGCACTTGCAGTACATGAATAATAATTAATTTAAATCCTATTGCATGTAAATGTGGCTTTAATCTTCCATGTTCTCATAATTACACCTCAGAGCACAATATGCTGAACCTTATTCTTGGCAATTTATATGATCAGGCTTTAGATAATGTTGGTAGAAACCAGAATCAATTTATTGATTTAAATCAAAATCAAGGAGTTTTATTATGAAGACCTTTGGTGCCAACTTAATGGAAAACTCTCCCACTAAGACTGAGTTTTCTACTCAATTTACTACCTGCTACTAAAATATTTCAATCTGAAAATTTTAAAACAGGATTAGAGACTAAAACTCTGCAGCATCTATTGTCATCTGTACTGAGAAAAAAAATGCAGGTTTCTCTCATGTATAAGTCTTTGCAATGGTACTCCTCCAGAAATCACTACAATACTATAATTCTTCTCTTCAAAGCCATTTGGTGTCAGAAAAGACACACATATTTTCCCTTTTCTCAAGGAAGAGAGGACACTTTATTGACAGTGTTGAATAAAAACCAGTCTGTGCAGGTTCCAGGTTGTAAGTAGATTTTAAATCTCTGATCAGAAGATAGAGTTCAAATGGACATCTTCCCAAAGGCTGTGCACCACAAGAATTGTTTGTTTGAAATGCTGAGTATTCTTTAAACTTTTTGAGCTAGCTTCTAATATTCCAAAATGTAAAGATTTTAAACTCAATTAATTAAAATTTTCAGTCTGTTCAGATAAAAATAAAAGATCTTCTAGCATCATGTCTGAGCTACAGCTTGCTAGCAGGTTATCTGATACTGGTTGACTTTATTCAAGTTGGGGGTGAATGTAACATGTACACAACCCATATCCTTTTTATCTGCAATTCACACTTCTGTTACCCATGCACACCCTTTTAAAGGCACTTATTAATATTGTGCTTGAAAAACAAAGACACTTATGTTGCTGGAGTGTATAGCTTGGATAAAGGAAAAAAAGATCTATTCTGCAACATAGATTTAAATTAAAAAAAAATTACCTCAATTTAAAACAAAACTGTGAGGTTGGAGATACAGCTCAGTATCTCTGGAAGAGTGTAGTGAGCTGCGACGTGCCGCGCCCTAAAGATGGCGCCGGTTTCTGCCTTCCACCAGCCTGACGGTGAGCGCTCTGGGTGGTAAACAAGTCCATATTTGGCTAAGACCACTGATCTGGCTTGCTTCCGCATACGTGGGCCTCTAAGATAGCACCACGTGGCTTTACTTGATTGGCTGTTCATATAGTATTTAGCCTGTGGGTTGGGTCTGCCCGGGCATTCAGAAGACTGTTTTCAAGGGACCTGAATAAACTGCTGGAGAAGAGCTTTTGCGAGTTGAGTCATCCTTGCTGGTCGAGGGGGACGCGACAAGTGGTGGCCCGTACGGGGAACCAGAAAAGACTCAGAACTCCTGCAATCAGGGGCAGTGCACTGGTATGTTCCTGGGATAAATTGGGACAATAAAGTTTCACGGAAATAGTGAACAAAAGGTGAAGTTTCGCGGGAAGCTGCGAACCGAAAGTAAATTTTTAATCATGGGATTGTCTCAGTCACATCCAATTTTTCTGGCTCTTCAGGAGCTACTTTTAGCTAGGAATTTGAAACTTAAGAAGTCTACCCCAGAGAGATTTTTGAATGAATGCGATTCCGTGGCTCCGTGGTTTGCGGTGTCCGGGAATCTTATGGTATCCTGCTGGGACAAATTAGGCAGGGACTTGGATTTTGCTTGGGAGCAAGGGACTCTGAAGCATGGAGTAAGACCGATTTGGAAGATGGTGAGGAGTTGTTTAGAAGATCAGAGATGCTGTAATGCAATCAAGGAGGGAGAATCAGCCTTGGAACTGCTGCAAGGGGAAAGATCTGAGCAGGTAGACAGTGAAAAGGAAAGTAACAAAGGCGAAAGATTTGAGCAGGCAGACAGTGAAAAGGGAAGCAAAAAGAAGGTTCTTCTCTATCCCGATTTTAGAGATTTTAGAGATTTTAGAGATTTTGAGGACTCAGAGGGCATGGATTCTGAAGGGGAGCTACACGCTCTAATAGAACAGTTGGAGAGAACTGCTATTAGAAAAAGGGAAAAGAAAAGGGTAAAAGAGAAAGACACGTTGGCGGCAGTCGGTGTAAGTGAAACCGTTGCTGCAGCGCCTTCAGCCATGTTGGCGACGGTCGGTGTAAGTAAAGCCGTTGCCGCGGCGCCTTCAACTCCCCCTCCATATCCAGAAGCTGTTCAGGTAGATCAGCCTGTTCAGTCCCTGAAAGTAGGGAGATCTTTCTGCCCGGGGATGTGGACACAAGTAAGAACAGAATTAGTTTGCCTATCCGGTATACCAAGACCCACAAGGGAACAGGTACGAGGAACCGCTTGATTTTAAAATAGTTAAATCCCTTACAGAGTCGGTTCGTACCTATGGTATTACTGCTTCTTTTACAATGGCTCAAATGGAAGCATTAAGCAGACATTGTATGACTCCGAGTGATTGGAGTGGCCTGGCCTGCGCCTGCTTAAGTCCAGGGCAATACTTAGACTGGAAAGCTTTCTTGATTGAGTATGCCACTGAGCAAGCAGCCATTAATCAGAGAGATGGAAATCCAGCCTGGGATAGAGATATGCTGCTTGAGCAGGGGAGATTTGCCAACCAGCAGACAGGATATCCCAATCAGGTTTATGAACAAATAAACTAGATAGCTATCAAGGCTTGAAAATCCCTTCCTAACAAAGGGGAGGTGAGTGGGAACTTAACTAAGATTCTACAGGGCCCCATGGAGCCCTTTTCAGACTTTGTGGCACGATTGGTGGAAGCGGCAGGGAAGATTTTTGGTGACCCGGATGCTACCATGCCATTAATAAAACAGTTGGTCTGTGAGCAATGTACCAAAGAGTGTAAAGCCGCTATCACCCCTTACAAGAACAAAGGGCTAGAAGCCTAGATAAAAGTGTGTAGAGAACTTGGAGGGCCGTTAACTAATGCTGGTCTTGCTGCCGCAGTAGTACAGTTGACCAGAAAAGGTAGAGGAAGTTCAGGAGTTTGTTTTAAGTGTGGCAAGATGGGACACTTTAAAAGACAATGCCCAGGGGGAAGGAGTACAGGAAGTACAGGTAGTGTACAACGCTTTTGGGCATAACCCCAGGCTGCTGGGGTTATGCCCAAAATGTAAAAAAGGGAACCATTGGGCTAATGAATGCCGTTCAGTGACAGACATCCATGGCCAGCCTTTAACTCAAGGTTATGGTGGCGCTCGTCCAAAAAACGGACAGCGGGGCCCACGACCTCAGGGCCCACAAATATGTGGGGCAGTAGAGAATCAGGACAAAGAACAGAATCAAGAGAGATGGCCAACCCTCCGCCATCTGAGAGACCGCGGAGAGCCACTGCAGGCTCAGCAGGATTGGACCTCTGCTCCACCACCAGACTCGTATTAACGCCCCAAATGGGGGTCCAGTTAATTGAAACAGATTTTAAAGGACCCCTTGAACCTGGTACAGTTGGTTTGCTGTTAGGGAGATCATCATCAGCCTTGAGAGGACTTATTGTCCATCCTGGGGTTATAGATCCAGATTATACAGGAGTGGTTAAGATCATGGTAGCCTCCCCCCGTGGTATAACAGCTATCTCTCCTGGAGATAGAATTGCTCAGTTGATCATGTTGCCGAGCTTACATGATCGCTATGCGGCAAAGGATCGAGAGAGAGGAAAAGATGGTTTTGGGTCCACGGGCACGGATCTGACTTTTCTCTCCTTGGATTTGGACCAACGCCCCGTTTTGGAGTTAAAAGTTGATGGTAAAAAGATCCTGGGCCTTTTGGATACTGGGGCTGATAGGAGTATCATAGCAAAGAAAGACTGGCATTCAGGTTGGTCCGTACAAGCCTCTTCTCAAACACTTCAAGGCCTGGGTTATGCTAAGACTCCAGATATGAGTGCAAGATTATTAAAGTGGCAGGACCAAGAAAACCACTCAGGAGAAATGCAGCCATATGTACTTGAGCTCCCTATCTCCCTTTGGGGAAGAGACCTTTTAAAGGATATGGGATTTAAATTGAGTAATGACTATTCTGATTCAGCCCAAAGTATGATACAAGATATGGGATATGCTCCAGGCTTTGAAATAAAAAAAAAAATTTACAGGGGCGAAAGAGTCCCATATCTATACAACAAAGACAAAAGAGACAGGGCCTGGGTTTTTCCTAGGGGCCACTGAGGAGGGCATTCCCATAACTTGGAAGACGGAGGACCCAGTATGGGTTCCTCAGTGGCCACTTTCCTCTGTAAAATTGAATGCGGCCAAAGAGTTGGTAGATGAACAGATGTCTTTAAAACATATAAAACCATCTGTATCTCCCTGGAATAGACCTATCTTTATCGTTAAAAAAAAATCTAAAAAATGGAGATTATTACATGACCGGCATGCCATAAATCAACAAATACAGATCATGGGCCCAATACAACGCGGCTTGCCGCTTTTATCATCTTTGCCAGCCTCATGGCCCATTATAGTTATAGATATAAGGGATTGTTTTTTCTCCATCCCTTTATGTGCCAAAGATAGTGAGAGATTTACATTTACTGTTCCATCCTGTAACCATGAGGAACCTGATCAGCGGTTTAAATGGGTAGTATTACCCCAGGGAATGACAAACAGCCCCACTATGTGCCAATTGTATGTGGGGGAAGCCATTGCTCCCTTAAAAAAAATTTTCCAGATTTGAGATATGTTCATTATATAGATGATATCTTACTGACAACTAAGAATAAACAAATGTTAGATTGGGCCTATAAAAAATTAGTTCAATTATTAAAAAAAAAGGTTGTTTATTGCTCCTGATAAGGTTCAAAAAAATATGGTTGATTATTTAGGAACAAAGGTTAAACCTAAAAAGATAATACCTCAAAAGATTGAGATAAAAAAAGATAATTTAAAGACTCTAAATGAATTTCAAAGGTTGTTAAGAGATATCAATTGGGTAAGAGGCTATTTAAAGCTACCAAATTATAAAATAAGACCCCTATATGATATTTTGAAAGGTAATTCACACCAAAAACAGAAAGGGGGAGTAGGCCAAGGCCGTACCCCCAAGGAGAGAATGTCTTTAGCCTTATTTACTCTAAATTTTTTCAATTTGGATGCTCAAGGCCGCTCAGCAGCGGACAGACATCAGGATTCCCATGGTCCACCTAAAGGCATGGTGAAGTGGAAGGATATTTTGACAGGCTCTTGGCGGGGGCCTGACCCCGTGCTAACATGGGCGAGAGGGTCTGTTT
Source organism: Lophiomys imhausi (assembly GCA_907164525.1). NCBI lineage: Eukaryota > Metazoa > Chordata > Mammalia > Rodentia > Muridae > Lophiomys > Lophiomys imhausi. The sequence goes on along the minus strand of CAJQZJ010009486.1, from coordinate 445,285 downwards.
GTGTTTTTCCTCAGGATCAACAAGATCCAGTGTGGGTGCCTGAACGCCTTGTGAGGAAGATTCGTCATGAAGACCTTCCTAGGGATCCTGGTGATAGTAGCAGTGAGTATGTCAGGAATGACCGAGCCGAGATGGGGGATCCTGTCGATATTCCCAAAGCTGATGCCGGTCAGACATGATGCAACTGTGTTTCCACGCTTATTTAGCAGTAATAGAAGCCTAGGCTTACCCTACCTTCCCTTTGATGATCAGAAAAGCCCTATAGAGGGTAATAGAAATGTCAGCTTGAAGGGTAGTCTGTGCTTTTTAATGAGCTTCAATAGGTCAGATGATACAGAATGCATTAAATTGTCTCAGCAGTCAGCAGATTTTTTACCACAACTGAGGTTTGGGGGTAGGAGTGGTGGTTTGTTTTCAGGCAACGGTTCTCGCCTTAAAGGATGGTGGCCCACACGAGTCTCTGACCGGGACCCCCCCAGACAGCCACGCTGGGCACCTTTTTGTAGAGGATCCACAGGAGAGGAAGGACCTTTTCCCTGGACTGGATGTCAGAAGCGCAGAGCAGTTTGGGTTCAACAAGATTATTTTTCCTTTAGCCCCATGATTAGTAATATAGTGAATAAGTCTTGTACAGGAATGCTTGATATATCTACTAGGGATCCTCAGCAGACTGCCACCAATCCTTTTGATTTGTGGCTTTTGTGTGGGGTAAATGGAAGTTGCATGGACTTGGTACCTGTCATTATGCTAGGGGGAGGAATTTATCAAAGAGGTAATTTTTCCCTAGGGTCCGCTACCAAATTAGATTTTTCTAGCAGTAGTGGCTCTGGTACTTGGAATTCTTTGTTTCATTCTTACCGCAATAAGACCTTTTCAGCCTCGCCAGTATGTCTCTGGCCTCCTTTTCTGTGGATTGTAAGTAATGGGGGTGCATCCTTGGGTGAAGAAAAGTTAGTATGCACTCCGGGCATATGTTTTTATGCCCTGTGCTGGAATGCCACAGCCTTTCCTGTGGCTGTGGTGACTAGAATGCCTCGATATGTACAAGTTCCTGTAGAGGCCCCTAATACCATGATGTTATTCAGGTTTAAAAGAGATTTTGGCATCACTGCAGCTATTGTTACTGCCATCACTATTGCTGCTGTGGGAGCTACTGCCTCAGCTATTGCCTTGTCTAGTTCTATACAGACTGCCAATGCCCTGAATAACATCTCAGCCACTGTGGCACAGGCATTGGATACTCAGACCTCTATGAATTCTCATCTCAAAGGAGGCCTTATGATAGTTAATCAACGCATAGATTTAATACAAGAACAGATTGATTCTCTTTGGCAACTAGCACAATTGGGGTGTGAGTGGAAAATGAAAGGTTTGTGTGTTACTTCCGTGCAGTATCAAAATTTTACAAAGGCTGCTAATTTGTCTAGACAATTGTCAAAGTTCCTCTTACAGGATTGGTCGGCTGAATATGAAAATTTGATGAGAGAGCTGAGAGCGACAATTGTCCACATCAACTCCACTCGGGTGGATTTGAGCCTGGCTACTGGTTTGAGTTCCTGGATACAGACGACTATGGATCATCTTAAGGAGTGGGCTGGCGTAGGCTCTTTGGCGATATTGATGATACTAGCCTGTCTGGTTTGCCTATGGTGCATCTACAAAATGAGAGCCACACAAAAGCGTAATGCAGCCATGATTATACAGGCCCTTGTTGCCATTGAGGCGGGCCAGTCCCCTCAGGCATGGCTCGCTGCCATGAAGCCTTAAATCTTCACTGAGCATAGTCCCTGCCCACTGAGGTATTCGTTCCATGGATATTAGGGTCTGGCAAGTCAATGACGGAGTAGACGGGTAAGTCTCGGCCACCTAAGACAGGGCAGTCCTGAGTGGGGAGGCTGACCCAGAGACGGGTAAGAGTTTGAGCACCGCCCTCCTACAGGCTCAGGCCCACCGTGAGATCCCCAGATAGGGGGATTACGAAGCCTTTCCAGGGACTTCTACCAACTTTAGAAAAAATAAAAAAGGGGGAACTGTAGAGAGCTGCGACGTGCCGCACCCTAAAGATGGCTCCGGTTTCCGCCTTCCACCAGCCCGACGGTGAGCGCTCTGGGTGGTAAACAAGTCCATATTTGGCTAAGACCACTGATCTGGCTTGCTTCCGCATACGTGGGCCTCTAAGATAGCACCACATGGCTTTACTTGATTGGCTGTTCATATAGTATTTAGCCTGTGGGTTGGGTCTGCCCGGGCATTTGGAAGACTGTTTTCAAGGGACCTGAATAAACTGCTGGAGAAGAGCTTTTGCGAGTTGCGTCATCCTTGCTGGTGGAGGGGGACGCGACAGAAGAGGATATGTGTTCATTTTCCAGGACCCACATGACTATTCACAACCTCCAGTTCCAGATCTGATTCCTGTTTCTGGCCTCTATGGGCCCAGACAGGATGTGCACATGTGTAGTATATTCAGGCAAAACACTCACCCACATAGAACAAAACAAAACATAATGATAAAATAGAACAATAACAGACATTATCTTGACTGGTAGGTTGATATTGCCTACTAAAACTGAAAAATGTGATTTGCCAGGCAAAATAATATATAAATAACATATGAAACAACATACTCTGAATTCCATCTTTTCACTAAATATAGTACATTTGGAGCCAGTTAGATGGCATGGAAGTTAAATGTGCTTGCCTCCAACCTTGACAAACTGAGTTAGATCCTTGGAACCCACATGACAGAAGGAGAGCTAACTCCCACGTAAAAGTCCCAGGCTTGTTTGTATACCTGTTTGTACATGCACACACGTGCACATGCACACACACACACACACACACACACACACACACACACACAATAATTCAAAAGATAATTCCTTTCACAAAAACAGTGCTGTATGAGAAGTTAGTAATGATAAGCCTGGCATCCTTACACTATTATATAAGTTGTAATCCAGTTACTGAGCAGAGGAAAAAATGAAACTGTGATACAATCACACTGAAGTCTCAGTTTACTTTCTGGGTGGCTCAAATGCAGGCATTACTTTTTAGTGTTCATGACCAGAAACAAAGGTTCTTGGCCTTTACAACCTCTCATTCACCAGCAAAAATGTAGACTGTCCCACAATATAACCTCATAAAGTCTTACGGTATTCCAGGGGAGTAATGCAACAGAGATCTCTCTGCTATCAGCATACCCACAGCTGGAGGATCATATGCCTTGGACTTGAAAGAGAATCTGTGGTATACACCATGGTGCCCACTTTCAATTTCTTCCCTCCCACTCTAACTGACCTTTAGAAATCTCTATTCCTGGGTACATAGGGTATTTTTTGACTCTGATTTTATTCGCTTTATTGCTTCTCATTACCTAACATGCTGTAAAATTTAATTTTGCTTATGTCACATCTTCTACTAGAACATCAGCTCCTTGAGGAAATAAAACCTCTGTCTGTTTCACTTTCTGATATTCAAACAGTAGCTGCTTTGCAGGGGGAAAAGTGAACAAATAGTTTCTCTGACAACAGCAGTATGGAGCCAATGGAGGTTAGCTTGGAGGGTTTCTGTCTTTTATTTTTAATTAATGTGATGCTTGTCGAAGAAGGGAACTCTCACTCGAGCTATGCCTGGGAACACCAGTCACTAAAGACCTCTTCTGTGTGAAAAGGAGGGACTCTGGAAGATCTTAGCCCTCATATGACTGTTGAACTGAGAGGGGCTGATATATAGGGACACTCCACATCAGAAGAGTGGATGGGTAGGAGAGGGAGGAAAGTGTGGGATGGTCGAACTGGGAGGGGGGGGGAAGGAGGGCACTGTGATGGAGATATAACTTGAAGTAATAAATAAACAAAAAAGAGGAACTCTCCAGAAGAAAGTTCTGCCTATAAAAAATATATTGCAGGTCATCCAAGTTGAGAGAAAGATTATATTTGATCACAAAATAACCAGAAATGAAGAGGCTGATGAACCACATAGACAGCTAAAAGTAATAATAAGTGGCTTTCTGATTTCCAGTTTCTGAGTGAGTACTTAAAAATTTATTTTTTAGTAAAAGAACCAGTATTAACAATGAAGACACACAAGGCCTGAATTTGTAGACATTATATTCTAAATCTATAGGGAAAACTATCTTCATCAGATTAGATTTCTCAATAATGGGGAAGCAAGAAATCTGGGGAGTTGGGCACTGGCAAGTGTCTTCATAGATCTATAGCTAATATTATGTAAGTTGCATGCTGCTTGCAAGTGTTAAATGATATTATGTCTTGGACCAATTCTTAATAAGATCTCAAATTTACTTTCCAGATTTGTGACAGTATGGATGAAAGCACATATATTCTCATGCTTTGATCTGTGGTGTACCACCCAAATTTTAAAATCTTTTATTATCTTGTCCTTTCTCCTTATTCCACCTCCTCTCACAAGACCTATGCTGTTTATATATGAACACTCTGATTGGCATGAAAGAATGAAAATCACTTGAAGGATTTCTTTCTCCTATTTCAAATAAGTCAATAATGTTTCTCATTACATTTCATATTTTGTAAATTGTTAAAACATCTTGAAATTGACATATACATCCAAAATTTAAAACTGCTAGCAATCATAACATCTCTTCTTTACCTAATATTTTCTTCATTAATAAAAATTGATTTATCTTAGAAATTTGATTCAATATAGAGCAAATATGATCTTTTATTATCTGCTTAGTCACTCCTAAAATTCTTAAGAATTTAACATTTAAAATTAGAAGTTTGGGGATATAATCAATGGTAAATAGATTTCAAATTCTATTGCCTACATCATAAATAAAAGAAGTAAGGAAGAATTGGTTCTGACATCATTACTACAGTCTAATTTAATGGCTATATTTGAGGCTACAATTAAAAAGTTACTTGCTATATTTTATTGGTTTCCTTAGAGAGGCACTTCTTTCTTTATTGTTTTTTGGAAAGAATAGTTTGAATTTTTTAAATGTTTATTTATTACTTCAAGTTACACCTCCATCACAGTGCCCTCTTTCCACCCCTCCCAGTTCCACCCTCTACCCATCCTTGCTTCTATTCTATTTCTCCAGAGTGGGGTGTCCCTATATATCAGTTCCACACCCCATTTCAGCAATCATATGAAGGCTAAGAACTTCCTCATATACTAGTTGGATGACATGGCAGCACCACTAGGGAAAAGTGTCTCATTAACAGGTTACAAAGTCTAGGTTCCTGTTCCTTTTGGTGCATTGGTTGTAGTATAGTTATCCTGTACTATATGGCTAAAGTCCGTTTATACATGAAGAGATGCTATGTGCATCCTCTGAGTCTGGGTTAGCTCACTCAGGATGAGCTTTTCTAGTTCCATCCATTTGGCTGCAAATTGCATGAATTCATTGTTTCCAATGGATGAGTAGTATTCCATTGTGTAGATATACCACAGTTTTTTTTTTTTTATCCATTCCTTGGATCAGGGACATCTGGATTGTTTCCAGTTTCTAGCTATTACAAATAAGGCTGCTATGAACATAGATGAGGAAAAGTCCTTGTGGTTTGCTGAGGAATCACTTGGATGTACACCCAAAAGTGGTATGGCTGGGTCTTGAGGCAGAGCTATTCCATGTTTTCTAAGGTATCGCCAGACTGGGGATCCAAGATGGCGGTGGCCCGCATGGACGCATTTTAAACGTGGGGAAAAGAGCCATAAGAAGCACAGAGTTATTGGACACTGTGCAAAAACCGGAGGGACTAGACCCACCGGGAACACACCCAGATCCCAAGGGACTGTTAAAAGTCCCAGGGCAAGGCTCTCCCCCATCTCTCCCAGACATGGAAGCCACTAAATCCGGGATTCAGGAACTCCCATCTGGAGTGACGCCAGGTAAGATCGACTCTAATACACAGCAGGCAGAATCAAATCCTACAAGGGGATCACACACCAGCCTACTAGGCTCCCCACACCTCAGGCGGACCTTATAGATATTTAGGAAACTTTGCAAACTAGTTGAAGTCTTAGCAAGGCAGAAGAAGGGCTCATGGTGGGAGGTCCGCAGCCACGAGCGCCTGCAGCTAAGGAGCCGGGTGGAAGACAAAACAGGGGTCCAGGGCAGAGGCGCGCGCCCGCAGCTAAGGAACGGGGCAGAAGCCCACACAGGGGGGTGGGGCAGAGGTGCGTGCCCGCAGCAGAGGAGCTGGGCGGGAAGCCCGCACAGTGAAGTGGCAGGGCTGGGTGCACACAGCGGCACACAGAGGCAGAGCTAGCAGCAGAGACGCACAGAGGCTGAGGGCTCCAAAATGTGGAAGCCAGAAGCCCGGGGACCATAGCTGTATTCTGGAAAACCCAGACATATTAGGCGTGGAGCCAGGCCCTCTCAGTCTCCTTGGGGACAACCAGAGTCCACAGAATCCGTGCCTGGGCAAACAGGTCCATACCATCAGAACCACTACAGGCTGCTCACTAAGTGTGCAACATAGAGAAGTCTGACTTGGGAGCAGTGAAACAATCCCGGGCCATTCCTCATTACCTGGGAATAGGCTGCACCAGCTCACAGTGCTTCAGGCTATTAGAAACACAGTGACCCTGAGATCCGCCTATAAGCAACGATGAATGGCCAAGCAATTCGACTGCTACACCAAAGCATCCCCTGTGGATCCAAGCCCAGAAGACGACAAGAGCAGACAGCTAAACACATCCATATGGCCAAAGAAACCAACCCCGGGCAAACTGCGTGATATTTGAAATTGTCCTATATCAGACTTTTGTACCACTACTGGCCCTTCCGGTGGTGAACCAGAGCTTACTTGTACACAGTTCCACCACCTGGATTAGTTAGGTCTCCACCTAGGAGGCGGGGCTGAATGACTCACCATATAGGGGTGCAGTAAGGCAACTCTACTCCTACACCAAAGCGCCCCCTTGGGACCCAAGTCAGGAAGACAGCAAAAAAAATTCCACATGGCCAGAGGCCCCAGACCAAAAAACAAACAAACAAACAAAAAACACAGAGCGAAATGCCTCCAACAAAAGAAAGCAATGCTATTCCATCCAGCCCGAACCACCTCACCACAACTGAAACACATGAAAACAATGACAATTCTACATTATGGAAAGTGATAGAGTCCCTTCAAGAAGAACTTAAAACTATGAAGGAATTCAAAGAAGCCACAATTTTACAAGTCAAAACAACGAATAACATCATTAAAGAGCTCCAAGCCAAGGTTACTCAGCTTGAACAGGAAAAGGGCAGAGCAATGAAAGATTTCCAGGCAAAAACAAGGAAACTGGAGAAGGAAATGTGCAAAACGAACAATACCATTCAAGACATGAAAATAGAAATGGAAACAATAAAGAAAACACAGTCAGAGTTAAAAGAGGAAATGGAGAATCAAGGGAAGAGAACAGGAGCTACAGATGTGAGTATGAAAAATAGGATGCAAGAGATGGAAGACAGGATCTCAGGCATGGAAGATTCGATGGAAGAAATCAGTACAACATCCAAAGAAAATGAGAAGGCTAAAAAATCTCTCACCCACAACATCCAAGAAATCAAGGACTCAATGAAAAGACGGAACCTAAGAATTATAGTCATAGAGGAAAGAGAAGACTCCCGACTCCAAGGTCCAGGAAATATCTTCAACAAAATCATAGAAGAAAACTTCCCAAACTTGAAAAAAGAGATTTTTGTTGAATCCAAGAGACTTACAGAACACTGAACAGATTAGATTAGAAAAGAAACTCCTCTCGCCACATAATAATTGAAACACCAAATGTACAGAACAAAGAAATAATATTAAAAGCTGTAAGAGAAAACGTCACATACAATGGCAGACCCATCAGAATTACACCTGACTTCTCCTCAGAAACTTTGAAAGCTAGAAGGACCTGGACAGATATCCTACAAGCCCTGAGAGAACATAGGTGCCCAGCCAGACCACTATACCCAGCAAAACTCTCTATCAAAATAGATGGAGAAAACAGGATATTCCATGGCAAAATCAAATTTAAACAATGTCTACCCACAAACCCAGCCCTACAGAAAATCCTAGAAGGAAAATTCCAACCCAGAGAAGAAAACTACACCCAAGAAAACAGAGGAAATAGAAAACCCCACAGCAAATAAACCAAAAGAGGCACAGGATGATCACCTATACCAAACTAATGGGAAATAACAACCCCAGGTCACTAAAATCCATCAACATCAGTGGACTCAACTCCCCAATAAAAAGACACAGGCTTACAGATTTGATCCATAAGCAACACCAGTCTTTTTGCTGCATACAAGAAACACATCTCACTATCAATGATAGACACTACCTCAGAGTAAAAGGCTGGGAAAAGGTTTTCCAAGCAAATTGACCCAGGAAGCAAGCTGGAGTAGCCATCCTAATATCAAACAAAACAGACTTCCAACTGAAGTTAATGAAAAAAGACAGAGAAGGGCATTATATACACATTAAAGGGAATATTCATCAAGAGGAAATCTCAATATTGAACATCTATGCCCCAAATAAAAGGCACCTACATTTGTAAAATAAACGCTCCTAAAACTTAAATCGCACATCGATCCCAACACTTTAGTAGTGGGAGACTTCAACACCCCACTCACAACAATGGACAGATCATCAAGACTGAGGCCAAGCAAAGAAATATTGAGTCTAACAGAGGTCATGAAACAAATGGACCTAACAGACATCTACAGAACGTTTCACCCAAACACAAAGGAATACACCTTCTTCTCAGCACCTCACGGAACCTTCTCCAAAATCGACCACGTAGTCGGACACAAAGATAGTCTCAACAGATACAAGAAAATTGAAATAACACCTTGTATCTTATCAGAACACCATGGAATAAAGCTGGTCTTCAACAGCAAAAGAATCAACAGAAAGCCTACACACACATAGAAATTGAACAACTCCTTGATAGATGACTACTTGGTCAGGGAAGAAATAAAGAAGGAAATCAAAGACTTCTTAAAATGCAATGATAGTGAAGGCACAGCATACGCAAACCTATGGGATACAATGAAAGCTGTGCTACGAGGAAACTTCATAGCACTAAGTGCCTTCAAAAAGAAAATTATGAAAGCTCATATTAGCGAATTAACAGATAAACTGGGTGAATTGGAAAAAAAGAAAAAAGAAGCAAACACTCCCAAGAGGAGCAGAAGGCTGGAAGGAGATCATCAAATTTAGGGCTGAAATCAACAACCTAGAAACAAAAAGAACTATACAAAGAATCAGTGAAACCAAGAATTGGTTCTTTGAGAAAATCAACAAAATAGACAGACCCTTAGCCAAATTAACTAAAAGACAGAGGGAGAAAACCCAAATCAACAAAATCAAAAATGAAAAGGGAGAAATAACGACAGACATTGAGGAAATCCAGAGAATATTTGGATCCTACTTTAAAAATCTATACTCCACCAAATTTGAAAACTTAAGTGAAATCGATAATTTTCTCGATAGATTCCACCTACCAAAATGAAATAAAGATCAGATTAACAGATTAAACTGCCCTATAAAGCCTAAGGAAATAGAAACAGTCATTAAAAATATCCCAATAAAAAAAATCCCAGGGCCAGATGGCTTTAACATGGAATTCTATCGGACCTTCAAAGAGGAGCTAACAGAAATATTCCTCAAACTCTTCCATCAAATAGAATCAGAAAGAACACTGCCAAACTCATTCTATGAGGCCACAGTCACTCTGATTCCTAAACCACACAAAGACCCAACAAAGAAAGAGAACTTCAGACTAATCTCCCTCATGAACATAGATGCAAAAATATGTAATAAAATACTAGCAAACCGAATTCAAGAACACATCAAAAGTATCAAAAGTATCATACACCATGATCAAGTAGGCTTCATCCCAGGAATGCAGGGATGGTTCAACATATGAAAGTCTATCAACATAATTCACCATTTAAACAAGTTGAAAGAAAAAAATCACATGATAATCTCACTAGATGCAGAAAAAGCATTTGACAAAATCCAACACCCCTTCATGCTAAAAGTTCTGGAGAGAACGGGCATACAAGGACCGTACTTAGAAATAATAAAGGCAATATACAGCAAGCCAGTGGTTGGCATCAAGTTAAATGGCAAGAAACTTGAAGAATTTCCTCTAAAGTCAGGGACAAGACAAGGAATCCAACTTTCACCATATCTCTTCAATATAGTACTTGAAGTTCTTGCTAGAGCAATAAGACAACAAAACGAGATCAAGGGGATACATATTGGAAATGAAGAAGTCAAAATATCCCTATTTGCAGACGATATGATACTATACATTAGCGACCCCAAAAATTCAACCACAGAAATCTTACAGCTGATAAACACCTTCAGCAAGGTGGCTGGAAACAAAATTAACTCAAAAAAATCAGAAGCCCTTTTATATACAACAAACAAATGTACTGAGAAAGAAATAAGGGAAACAACCATCTTCACAATAGCCACAAACAATATAAAATACCTGGGGGTAACTCTAACCACGCAAGTAAAGGACCTATACAGCAAGAACTTCAAGCCCCAGAAGAAAGAAATGGAAGAGGCCTTTAGAAGATGGAAAGATCTCCCATGCTCATGGATAGGTAGGATCAACATCCTACCAAAAGCAATATATAAATTCAATGCAATTGCTATCAAAATACCATCACAATTCTTTATAAACCTGGAAAGAGCTATTCTCAATTTCATATGGAACAACAAAAAACCCAGAATAGCTAAGTCAATCCTGAACAATAAAAATGCATCTGGAGAGATCACTATCCCAGATTTCTAGCTGTACTACAGAGCAATAATAGTAAAAACAGCATGGTATTGGTATGGAATCAGAGCAGTAGATCAATGGAATCGAATTGAAGACCCAAAAATGGACGCACACACCTATGGCCAACTAATCTTTGACAAAGAAACCAAAACCACACAATGGAAGAAGGACAGCATCTTCAACAAATGGTGCAGGTCCAACTGGATGTCCACTTGCAAAAGAATGAAATTAGACACATACTTATCCCCTTGCACAAGACTTAAATCCAAGTGGATCAAAGACCTTAACATAAGGCCGGTCACACTAAAACTCCTAGAAGAAAAAGTGGGAGAAACCCTCGAAACATTGGCACAGGTGACAACTTCCTGAACAGAACACCAACAGCTCGTGACCTGAGATCAACAATCAATAAATGGTACCTCATGAAACTGAAAAGCTTCTGTAAGGCAAAAGACACTGTCGTTTGAACAAAACGCAACCAAGAGGCTGGGAGAAAATCTTCACCAACCCCACATCTGACAGAGGGCTAATATCCAAAATCTACAAAGAACTCAAGAAACTAAATGCCAAAAAAACAAATAATCCAATCAAAAAATGGGAGACGGAGCTAAATAGAGAATTCACAAAGGAGGAATTCCTAATGGCTGAGAGACACCTGAAGAAATGCTCAACATCCTTAATCATCAGAGAAATGCAACTCAAGACGACTCTGAGATTCCATCTCACACCTGTCAGAATGGCTAAGATAAAGAGCTCAAATGACAGCACATGCTGGCGAGCAAGGGTGTGGAGAAAGGGGAACCTTTCTCCATTGCTGTTGCGAGTGCAGGCTTGTGCAACCAGTATGGAGGTCAGTATGGCGATATCTTAGAAATCTTGGAATAGCTTTGCCTCAGGACCCAGACATAACACTTCTGGGTATACACCCAAATGACTCCTCACGGAGTCATAGGGAAGTCTTCTCATCTATGTTCATAGCAGCCTTATTTGTAATAGCTAGAACCTGGAAACAACCCAGATGTCCCTCAACTGAAGAACAGATTAAAACTGTGGTATATCTAAACAATGGAATATTACTGAGCTGTTAGAAACAATGAAATTATGCAATTTGCAGCCAAATGGATGGAACTAGAGAAGCTCATCCTGAGTGAGCTAACCCAGACTCAGAAGGATGCACATGACATCTATTCACTTACAGTAGAATTTTAGCTATATAGTACAGGATATTTATACTACAACCAACACACCAAAGGGAACATGGACATAGACTTCTTTTTGTTTTACCTTTCTTTTTTTTATTGTTCTTTGTTTTGTGGGTTTGTGTGTTTGTTGGTCTGATTTTTAGTTTTACCTTCCTAGCAAGGAGACATCTTTCACTGGCGGTACTGCCTCATAGGCCCCCAGTGTATGAAGAGGCTCTTGGCCCTCATATGACTCCTGAACTGTGGGGCGAGGGACTGTAGTGTAGGGACACTCCACCCCAGAGGAACAAGAGGGAAGGATAAGGGGGTTAGAGGATGAGAGGGTGAGGCTGAGAAGCCGGGAAAGAGGACAATATGATGGAGATGTAACCTGAAGAAACGAACAAATAAATGTATTAATTAAAAAAAAAGCAGGGAACAGGTTTAAAACACTGTAAATAAAATAAAGGTTACACCCGTTTAACCTTGTTTTATAAACTTCCAAAAGTCGAAAAAACTTAGAGCTAAGGTAAAATACATGAAATGCATGGTGTTAGCCCATGCCTTTAACTTCAGCAGAGACGGGAGGAGCACTACAGAGTTAGTTGTCTTATAAATTCTGGAGTTACACGGAACAGGGTGGTGATGGTGCACTCCCTTAATCCCATCATTCAAGAAGAGTACACCCTTAATCCCAACACACTAGAGACAGAAACAGGCAGATCTCAGAGCTCAAGGTCAGCCTGATACAAAACAAACTCTAAATAGAGAAAAACTTCGATCCAGGAGTGGTGGAGCACATATTTAATCCTTCATATGGGAACCACAGGTCTTTGATCCCAATAATTAGAATGCAGAGACAGACACATAGGATTTGGAATGACTTAAGTTTAAAAGCTACTTACAAAAGGCCTACTCAATACAAACAAATTGTCCTTTGAGATCTCAAAATATATACACTAAGGCTTGTTTAGCTCCAAAATAACAAAATAATTTCTTCTTTAATCCAGATTGAAAGATAAAACTTTATATATTGTCAAAAAACCAAATTTGCTTCAGGAGAAATATTACCTGACCCCCCAAATAAAAAGGGTAATTGTCCCAGAGTTAGGATTAGGGCAGGGCTCTGTTCTTATCTTTCTAGGAGATTTAAAGCATCCATTCAAGGAATCCAGGGACAACTGGACAACGGAAACCTCAACAGAAAACAGAATCAGACACCAAAGAAGACAAGTGGCCCAGATGATCCAGCCTTGAAGACTTCCTCAATTGCTGTTTTCATCAAAAGTCTACAACCACAACAACTCAAAATCACTAAGATCATTCAGCTCCACACACTGCCCCAGCCAGAACTTCAGTAAAGCCTGGAAGATCAGCTTCTGTCTACAAACTTCTTATGACATCTAAACAGCTGAGCACAAAAGGACTGGACATAAAGGATTGTATTAACATTTTTAACCATTTTTCCATTCTGGTTCGGGTCCCAAACAGGTTTACTATGACCCACATCAACAGGAAGTCATTTTAAGAGAGCATCGTCCCATGCCCAGAGGGTGGGGGGGGGGATGGATAACAGAAAACTTTGTTATTTAGGAGAAGACACTACAAGCTGTTAAATGGTCTTGTTAAATGCGTTTTGGAGGTTAGACCCAGGGACTTCCTTCTCTTTCTTTTCTGTATCCTTCTTTCTCTCCTATGTGGGAGTGCACAGACTTGAGAAAAATGGGACATAGACATAGTATGGGAAGGACCAAGAAGAAGGGACATATTATTGAATATGCCCTTATACCTTTGTACAATGATACAAAATTAGTATAATATTTGGCTGAAGTGGTATTGACCATTGTATATTGTGCAAAATTAAGATTGTATTGGACTGCATCGGTATTGATCTTTGTCTATTTGTACAAATTAAGATTATAGTTGGCCACAATGGTATTGACCCTTGTATATTGATGTAATATTAAGATTGTATTGGGCTACATAGGCATTGATCTTTGTATACTGATACAAAATTAAGAGTATATTTGGCCACACTGGTATTGATCTTTGTATACTGATACAAAATTAAAGGTAATGCTTCTTAAAGGTATTGAACCTAGTGATACTTAAAAATGAAATGTGAAGCTCTGGCCTCTTGATACCAACCATCTTAAACCATTTAGGATAGTTAGAAATACAAACTCCTGGTCATGCAAGGGTGTTATTTTGTTGGCTACTATGACAGTCTATCACAGATATTCTCTAAACTACTCAGAAATCAAGTTGTTAAGAGACAAGCAACATTTGCTTATCTAAATACAAGAGATAGATAGGGTATCTTCAAAAACCTCAAGAGATGTGCAGAATATGTCATTCAAAGATGTTTTCTTAGCATCCCTGGTGGTCTAGTGGTTAGGATTCGGCGCTCTCTCAAAGATGTTTTCTTAAATTAAGATATTTTTGATATCGAGACATATCAGTTCCTGACAGCACCCCCTATTCTACTCCAAGTAGAAGATGAGTATCGAAGAATCTCCAGTGTGAGGTGGTTGAATTAGTGGCAAGCCTATCTCTTGGCATGAAAAACTCCTTGCTTCAACTGTAGACAGACTGCTGTCCAAAAAGGACAAAACTTGGTAGCAGGGAAGTCGACAGCCTAGCTTTGCCAAGACAGGGTAGGTAAGTCCTTCATAATTCCTGCTCTACAATCAATGTCTGTCACAGAAACGGGGCCAAAAGGCTGAAGATTGATGCTGTAACATGGAGAGAAAAAGGGAACTGTCCAGGCAGCTACCAATATGTCATTTCTTAGTTTTGGATGATGCAGGCCCTGAACTTCCTACATAATCAGATATATTTATCCCTCTCAGGTCTCTGAGGTGGTTGAAGAATAGATAGATAGAGTCTCATAGTTAAATTTTGAGTTGTTTAGGAATCAAGAGGGTGTTCTGGATCTAAGAAGATGTTTTTAAAATTGTGATGCAAGTTAATATGAAAGCTGAGTCAGATATAGAACTTTAAACTCATGGAGATGGTTAGATGGTAGAATGTTAAAGTCAGGGGCCAAATATGTATGGACTGTTTATTGGGAATGTATGCTGGGCCATTTAACTCTCATAAATGTGGAGTATTTATTTCTGTTGTTTTGTATAATATTTACTGTTATAAGAGAAGGAACCATTTGTTGGACTGAAATGGGGAGCTGTTGTGGGGAAGAGGGTGGAAGGGTGGGACAGGAAGGGGGAGTAGGGAAGGGATTGTGATTGAGATGTAACTTGAAGAAATAAAAAGATAAAGTATAAAACAAATAATAATTGATAAAAAGAAATCTACATCAAGATGTCTGTATTGTGTACATGACACCTCTAATTGAGTCTGTTTTGCTGGTATTACCTTGCGATCATTTCTGCAAACGTTATAGTATCTCATGTGTCTTTGAATTTGTTCAAATGCAATGGAAAATATTACTTCAAGGAATCTCACTTTGCTGCTTACTTAAATGTAACTCTTTTGTTCACTCTTTCCTCTCATTAAACAAGGTTCTAATAAAAAAAAAAAAGATATCTCCAGACTGATTTCCATAGTGGTTGTACAAGCTTGCACTCCCACCAGCAATGGAAGAGTGTTCCCTTTTTTTCCACAACCTTGCCAGCATGTGGTGTCATTTGAGTTTTTTTTTTTTTTTGACAGTCTGAAGTGACTTCAAAGTTTATTATTTTTTTTAATAAGTACTTTATTTTTTTTCCAAGTTACATCTCAGTCGCAAACCCTTCCCTATTCCCCCTTCTTGTCCCACCCTTCCACCCTGTTCCCCCCCTCAACAGCTTCTCTTTTCATTCCAACAAATGGTTCTTTCTCTTATAACAGTAAATTCTATACAAAACAGCAGAATTAAATATGCCATATTTATGAGAGTTAAATGGCCCGGTGTACCTTCCCAATGTCCAGTTCATACATATTTGGCCCCTGACTTTAACCTTCTACCTTCTAACCATCTCCATGAGTTTAAAGTTCTATAACTGACTTAGTTTTCATACTAACTTGCATCACTGTTATAACCATCTTCTTAGATCTAGAACGCCCTCTTGATTCCTAAACAACTCAAAATTTAGCTATGAGACTCAAGCTGTCTATTCTTCAACCACCTCAGAGAGCTGAGAAGGATAAATATATCTGATTGTATAGGAAGTGCAGGGCCTGCAGCTTCCAATACTAAGAAATGACAAACCAGTGACTACCTGGACAGTTCCCATTTTCTCTCCATACATTCCAGCATCAGTCTTCAGCCTTTTGGTCCTGTTTCTCTGACAGACATTTATTGTAAAGCAGGGATTGTGAAGGATTAACCTACCCTGTCTTGGCAGAGCTAGGCTGTTGACTTCCCTGCTACCAAGTTTTGTCCTTTTTGGACAGCAGTCTGTCTGCAGTTGAAGCAAGGAGTTTTTACATGTCAAGAGATAGGCTTGCCACTAATTCAACCATCTCACATTGGAGATTCTTCGATGCTTTTCTTCTACTTGGAGTAGAATAGGGGGTGCTGTCAGGAGCTGATATGTCACGATATCCAAAAAAAATCTTAATTTAAGACCACATCTTTGAATGCCATATTCTGCAGATCTCTTGGGGTTTTTGAAGATGCCCTATCTATCTCTTGTATTTAGATAAGCAAATGTTGCTTGTCTCTTAACAACTTGATTACTGAGTAGCTTAGAGAATATGTGATAGACTGTCTTAGTAGCTAACAAGGTGACATGCATGCATGACTAGGAGTTTGTTTTTCTTAACTATCCTAAACAGTTTAAGACGGTTGGTATCAAGATGCCAGAACTTCACATTTCATTTTTAAGTATCTCTAAGTACGATACCATTAGGAAGCGTTACCTTAAATTTTGAGTTTTTGATCTTAGCTATTCTGACAGTTGTGAGATAGAATCTCAGAGTTATCTTGAGTTGCATTTCTCTGATGATTAAGGATGTTGATCATTTCTTCAAGTGTCTCTCAGCCATTAGGGATTCCTCCTTTGTGAATTCTCTGTTTAGCTCTGTTCCCCATTTTTGATTGGATTATTTGGTTTCTTGGCACTTAATTTCTTGAGTTCTTTGTAAATTGTGGATATTAGCCCTCTGTCAGATGTGGGGTTGGTAAATTTCTTTTCCCAGTCTGTAGGTTGCCATTTTTTTCAAATGACAGTGTATTTGCCTTACAGAAGCTTCTCAGTTTCATAAGGTCCCATTTATTGATTGTTGGTCTTAGAGCCTGAGCTCTAAGTTCTGTTCAGAAACTTGTCACCTGTGTCGATGAGTTCAAAGCTTTTCCCTACTTTTTCTTCTATTAGATTTAGTGTGTTGGGCTTTATGTTAAAGTCTTTGATCCATTTGCGCTTCAGTTTTGTGCAGGGTGATAAGTATGAGTCTATTTGTACTCTTTTACATGTCAACATCCAGTGAGATCAGTTCCATTTGTTGAAGATGCTTCCCTTTTTCCATTGTACGATTTTGGCTTCTTTGTCAAAAATTAAGTGACCAGAAGTGTGTGGGTTCATTTCTGGGTCTTCAGTTTGATACCAAAAAAGAAAAGAAAAAAAAAAATAAAGCTGCTGTCAGATGACATGGAGCTAGTAAAATTATTGCTAAAACAATCCACACAGTGCCTAGTTGATAAGGTTATATATCTAAGAACTTAGTGAAATTCTTAGAAAATCAATTATTGATCAAGAGGTTAAAAATAACCTGCTATTTTAGAAAAAGTAGAACAGAATATTTTTACAATATTGGCATGTGGACTATTTTTCTTAGTAAGAAATGATACTTAAATATAATAAAAGAAGAGGCTGGTGGTTTTGATTACTTAACAATCAAAAATTTTATGTAGGAAAAACATAAACAAACCACTCATTAAATAAAAAACAACCATAAAATGTATGCATGTATGTCCTTATGTATGTATCTATTTATGTATATATGTATGTATGTATTTATTTATCATTTATCTAAGAGTGTTGGAAAATTTTTAAAAAGAGCTGATTGCAATCAATAAAATAATTAAAATTCTCAGATATAGGGAAAGGAGTGACAATTCACTGATTAAGAACAAAAACTGCAGAGTCTGGAAAGGCTTAATATCAATAGTGATCATGCAAATTTAAGTGATAATGATGTAATTCTGTTTTATTTATCAAATAAATAAGTATTTTAAAAGCTTAATGATACCCAATTTTATCTATATTTAGATTACATTCACAATATTATGCTTCAGGAAATAAAAAATGCATACATATCTTACATTGCAACCTAATATTATTCTGCAGCTTGTGGTGGGACTCAGGCCTTGTCAGACATCAAACCGAATAGAACTGCACACTTCTCCACCAGAAGTGTCCAGGCAAAAAAAAAAAAAAAAAGAAAATAAAGAAGAAAGAAAGGTAGAATACTGCCACAAGATACCCTGGAGATGTAGGAGAAGCAATTTCTCCATTGCTGGCAAGAATTACAACTCTCTTAGCTAAGCAAACAGGAGAGTTGGGGTAGCCCTAACACTCTCTGTCATGCAGAGAAAGGTGACTGCTGTTTTAGCTAAGCTGACAGTGCTAGGCTGGGCAGCTTCAAGGAGCTAGGAGTTCTTGAACTGAGCCAAGAAGTCCAGGAATATCCAGTGGCTGTTTCAGGAGCATCCAGCAACCAGCCACTGCTGCAGATGAGTACTACGGTGAGCAGTGTGGGCACAGGAGGAACAGGATCTTTGGAGGCATCCATTGAGGTCATTTCAGATGCTCAGAGGTGAGTCCCAGCAGCCAGCAGTAGGAGACCTGACTAGGCAGCAGCTGAAAAAGCAGGAACTGGTCCCAAGCAAGCCTTGCTAGGTTGGTACAGATCCTATCTGAATTCTTCCTGGTGGGAAAGGCCTTCCTTCCCAAGCCCAAAATAAATAGCTAAGTCTTAGATGATCATGTGAGAGAGAGAGAGAGAGAGAGAGAGAGAGAGAGAGAGAGAGAGATTATTTTGTGAAAAGGGACATTATAAACCTTGTGCAGTGGGGAGGAGTTTTGGAGATGAATGTGTTAGATTCACTTGGATTAGGAGTGCCAAGGGTACTTCAGTAGCATAGTCCCATCATATGAAAGGGAACACAGCACCTAATGGGCAGCTGGGGTGGAGGGAGAACTCCAGATACAATTAGAAGCATGAGCAAATGGTCATTGGCAGAAAGCAAGAGATCTCATTAGCACGGGGAGGGTATTCCTGGAATTCCAGGTGCTCACTGGGCAGATTTCTTATGGGAGAAAGGATTGGGCCTCTAACTTCCCTGAAGGTTCTGTGACAATCCTCTTGTAGAGGGAGTGGTGGTCCAGTTTCCCAGATCAGTCAGAAAAGGGAACACCACTGAGAAAAGAGAATCTGTCATTTAGCATAGAGCTCAGGGCTTTCCTGTAATGCCAGACTTCAACCTTACCAGCACTGTCCAACACTGTCCAACAACTTTACAGCACTTTTAAAAATTAAAAAGAAAATATACTTGCCACTTGGTATGATTTTAGAAATCTGTCATATAGAACATAATATACATGGGTGTGAATGGAGTTTGTAATATCAAAACTTTAAGACAATTCACAAATATGTTAGGAGTAAATTGTCTGGGTATACCACGATTCAGTAAAAACAAAACAAAACAAATAGAAACAAACAAAACCAGGGTAGAATTATCCATAGGCACCAGCATGTTAAATTGAGTGAATGAGACCTGCAAGAACAAAAATTCAAGTTTTTGGAAAATGATAAACTGCACATTTGTATTCTGCATAGTTACTAAGCCTTAAAAGCAGAAGAAGGGGGACTAGGGAGCTGATTCAGTTTTACTAAGTGTTTGCAAGGCAGACTTGAAGAACTGAGGTAGTATGCTGCTGTTAAGGAGATGAAGACAGGGGTTTACTGCCTTGCTGGTCTTTTCCAGGTCAAAAAGTAAGGTAGAGAATAGAGGAAGTCACTACAAATTGCCCTCTGACTCCTGTAAGCACATGCTCACACATATACCCTCATACGCTTGCATATATACATTAGCACATATACCTACATCACACATACACACTAAAATAAGAAGTACCAGAAAGAAACAAGGTAATAGTGGTAAACTCTGGACCAAAGAGTTAGGGAGTGATCTTTTTTTGTTTTATGTTTTACTATACTTAATATCATTTTCATCAATAAATACTGTTTTTTCCATTCTCTGTTCCCATTGAAAAAATACTCTTTTATTGCAGTAACTCTTAGAATTTCATGTATGACTAAATAGCTAGGTTTATTTAAACTAAAATAATTCAAATGTTTAACAATTTAAGAGCCCAATGTATGCCTACTTTATTGAATAGACACCTAATCTGATATAATTTTCTATGGTGAAGTTGATATAGACAATAAAATGACATCTTAATGTCAGCATCATTTCACCCTCTGGCCCAGGATATAAGCAATTCCCAGTGACTAGTTTGATTGTATCAGGAATGGTAAAAGGCTCCCTCTTTTAATATCCAAAAGCATCTCACAACATTGTTCATTGTTCCATGGATTCCTCTGCTATAGGTCAATCATCAAATCATCCAATGCACAGTAGAGAGAAGGTGAGCTCTGAGTCCCTCACATCAGCATTGATGTGGTTGATAGAACACACCCATCACTGTCATGTTTACTCCTCTGATTTCTCAGCAAAGCTTTGAGGTATTGGTGTTATTTTATGTTCATTTTACAATAAAAATTTGCATCTAAGTTAGTATGAAAGCTGAGTTAGATATAGAACTTTAAACTCATGGAGATGGTTAGATAGTAGAGTGTTAAAGTCAGGTGCCAAATACATATGGACTGGACATTGGGAATGTATTCTAAGCCATATAAATCTCGTAATTGTGGCCTATTTATTTCTGTCTTTTTTTATATTGTATTTATTGTTATAAGAGAAAGAACCATTTGTTGGACTGAAAGGGGAAGTTGTTGGGGGAATGAGATATACCTTAAACTTTAAAAAAAGGGAAGAGGATGGGGAGGTTGAGGGGGAGGAGGGTGAAAGGGTTGGACTGGAGGGGCGAGTGGGGAGGGGATTGTGATTGAGATGTAACTTGAAGAAATAAAAAATAAATTATAAAAAATTTGCATTTGCCTAAGGCTACATAAAGTTATTAATTAACATAAACTAACATCATACACTATAACAGTAAGTCACAATATATTATTACAGCGAACCAATGTAGTACAGTAGAAAAAGCCACAGTTCCCAAATAACAATTAATAAAATATATATTCAATGGTTATATACCAAATTAAACTATGTAACTAAGGAAATGCCTTGCCTGTTGTTACCATTTTATGGGCAAATCTGAGATTTTCTTTTCCTAGATATCCTCCACAACATGCTGTGGGAAAAAGTCACAACAAATCCTAGCTATAAAACCAGTTATTTTTCTGCTTGACAAACTTATTACTGCATGGAATTTACTGTTGCACTCTGCCACTCAGGCAGTGCCAACCCAAGAACATGTGCAGCAGTGATAAATTCGAAAGTGTGTCTGGTAAAGGAGCTGAAACAGATGTGCAGAATGAGGGACATCAAAGTTGAAACAATTACCATTTCAACAAATGGGTAGCTCTTCCAGATAGAAAATTAGCATTTTTAAAGATCTGGGCATTCATTATATCATACTGTCAAATCAGAGCTGGTATATTTGTATGTGAAGTGAATGCAAATAATTAAAGCAAATAATGAGGCATGGCCTTAATTTATTTAAAAGATTATGATCTAGGAGCTAGGCATGTAACTCAGGTGGAGAGTGCTTGCCTAGCATGCATGAAGCCCTAGGTTCAATCCTCAGCACTGCCGAAAACATGATGTGAAGGTACACATCTGTAATCTTAGCACTCTGAAGATGGAGTCAGGAGAATCTAAAGTTCAAAGTCATTGTCACTACATAGAGAGTTGAAGGCCATCTGTGATACATGAGACCCTGACTAAAATAAAATAAAACAAAACAACATTGGCATACAGCACCGAATGCCATGGCATATATGAATCACCTGGGGATATGATCATATTTAGTCCTTTGTTTCACCACTTTCCCTT
>CAJQZJ010009486.1:342788-376334 GCA_907164525.1 Lophiomys imhausi | reverse complement strand
CCCCCCCCCCAAAAAAAAAAGACTGCTATTGTCCCAGGGTTGGGATTGGGGCAGGGCTCTGTTCTTATCTTTCCAAGAGACCCGAAGTGTCCATTAGGGGAACCCGGGGACACCTGGACAGCGGAAACCTCAGTAGAGAGCAGAATCAGGCACCAAGAAGGACGAGTGACCCAGTTCATTCTGCCTGGCAGACTTCCTCAATAGCTGTCTCCATAGGGGGCCTGCAACCACCACGGCAATCCAATGTCGCTGGGACCGTTCAGCTCTACACAATGCCCCGGCCGGAACCTCAGTGAAGCCTTCAAGATCAGCTTCTGCCTACAAACCCCTTAGGTCATCTAAACAGCTGAGAACAGAAGGACTGAACATAAAAGGAGTGTACTAACATTTTTAACCATTTTTTTCCATTTGAGTTCGGGCCCCAAACAGGTCTACTAAGACCCAAATCAGCAGGAAGTCACTTTAAGAGAGCGATGTCCCATGCCCAGAGGGTGGGGAAGGTGTTTCTCCGCCCTTCTTTTTGGTTATTTGAAGGATAACTGAAAACTCCAATATTTAAGGGAAGAGATTACAAGCTGATAAATGGTCCTGTTTAATGGGTTTTGGAGGTTAGCCCCAGGGACTTCCTACTTTTCCTTTTCTGTATCCTTCTTCCTCTCCTATGTAGGAGTGCATAGGCTTGAGAAAAATGAGATATAGACATAGCACAGGAAGGTCCAAGAAGAAGGGGCAGATTATCGAATATGCCCTTATACCTTTGTATATTGATTCAAAATTAGTAGTTTATTTGGCTAAAGTGGTATTGACCATTGTTTATTGTGCAAAAATAAGATTGTATTGGATTACATCGGTATTGATCTTTGTATATTGATACAAAATTAAGATTATAGTTGGCCTCAGTGGTATTGACCCTTGTATATGGACGTAATATTAAGATTGTATTGGGCTACATAGGCATTGATCTTTGTATATTGATACATAATTAAGAGTATATTTAACCACAATTTAATAGATCTTTGTATATTGATACAAAATTAAAGGTAACGCTTCCTAATGGTATCATACCTAAAGATACTTAAAAATAAAATGTGAAGCTCTGGCCTCTTGATACCAACCGTCTAAAACTGTCTAGGATAGTTAAGTAAAACAAACTACTAGTCATGCAAACATGTCACTTTTTTAGCTACTATGACAGTCTATCACAGATATTCTCTAAACTACCCAGTAATCAAGTTGTTAAGAGACAAGCAACATTTGCTTATCTAAATACAAGAGATGGACAGGGCATCTTCAAAAACCCCAAGAGATCTGCAGAATATGGCATTCAAAGATATTATCTTAAATTAAGATTTTCTTTTTTTTTTTAATATCGAGACATATCAGCTCCTGACAGCACCCCCTATTCTACTCCAAGTAGAAGATAAGCATCGAAGATTCTCCAGTGTGAGATGGTTGAATTAGTGGAAAGCCTATCTCTTGGCATGAAAAAACCTCTTGCTCCAACTGCAGACAGACTGCTGTCCAAAAGGACAAAACTTGGTAGCAGGGAAGTCGACAGCCTAACTCTGCCAAGACAGGGTAGGTAAGTCCTTCATAATCCCTGCTCTTCAACAAATGTCTGTCAGAGAAACAGGACCCAATGGCTGAAGACTGATGCAGGAATGTATGGAGAGAAAATGGGAACTGTCCAGGCAGTCACTGGTATGTCATTTCTTAGTTTTGGAAGCTGCAGGCCCTGCACTTCCTATATAAGCAGATATATTTATCCCCCTCAGGTCTCTGAGGTGGTTGAAGAATAGACAACTAGAGTCTCATAGTTAAATTTTGAGTTGTTTAGGAATCAAGAGGGTGTTATAGATCTAAGAAGATACTCTTAAAAGTGTGTTGCAAGTTAGTATGAATGTTGAGTCAGATATAGACCTTTAAACTCATGGAGATGGTTAGATAGTAGAATGTTAAAGTCAGGGGCCAAATATGTATAAACTGGACATTGGGAAGGTATACTGGGCCATTTAACTCTCATAAATGTGGCATATTTATATCTGTTGTTTTGTATAATACTTACTGTTATAAGAGAAGGAACCATCTGTTGGACTGAAAGGGGAAACTTCTGGGGGGAAGAGGGTGGAAGGGCGGGATAGGAAGGGGGAATAGGGAGGGGTTTGTGACTGAGATGTAACTTGAAGAAAAAAAAATAAAGTATTTAAAATAAAAAAAACAATTTCTAATTTGAGTTTTGCCTCTTAAGTGGATGCAAAGATTATCATTTCTATACTACATTTTTGGCTTTCAGAAAGAATGATGGAAATATTACCAAAGGTGATGATGATGGGGTTAAGAGTGAGGAAATAACTGCAGTAGAAGCAAAAAGTCCATCACTATCAGGTGGTGAATAAATGTCTCTTAAGCCATCTGAAAGATGCTATCCTGGGTGGTACCAACAGAAAAACACAGAGGTAAAGTATTTGAGCTCATTTGCAAGTTCTACTTGGCCCTATAATCATTGAAGAAGTGAAGAGTGATGGCCATATATGTGGATATGGGCCCAGAGCTACCATCTTTGACCAAGTGTGTAGTATAGAAGAACTCACTTGAGTTATCTCTTGGGTTCAGAATCCAATTATTTTGACTGCAGCTCTCAATGACAGGATGTATCATTACTTTTAGCATAGATTTTCAAAATGTTCACATAACATACTCTCTTTCAGCTTGTTGCCAGCTTCCTTGCATCTTCACTTGCCAGGAAAGGAAGCCTATGGTGACGACATGATGCTTCTGTCCATCATCAAAGAGATCCTCAAGTAGAGTGACTCACTCTAGTTCCGGGAAACTATAGCTAGAGAGAACTAGTCTCCAGACAGGTGACTACAGTATTTTTAAACTATCCTAGATTATGTGTCATTGAACATCTGATTATAGAGGAGGGATAAACAGAACCAGTAAAAGCCAAACAACAGGATCAGTAGTAGGCAGAGATTACCAGGTTTGATTAGAAAAACTCAGTCAATGAAGGCAACCATCATCTCTGCAGAGAGCATCTTCAAGGCAGCAGAACTGACAGCAAATTCACTATTTACTGTGAGGCTACAGAGTACTGCATGGCAGCTCTCATGCTCTCATAGAATCACCTGCCTGTTGGGAGGATGGTCTGTGTCCTTCTAGCTGCCTCAGTGAGCCTTTCCCTACTTGTACCTCCTGAAGGAAACTGGGCCATTGTCCTTATGGTTCTGATCACTTGTGTCCCCACCTTAGAAACTGTGACTTCGTATAATTGATTTTAAGTAAAGGAAATGAGAGTAAAATTACTTCAGATCTCTTAAAAACATTTCTGATAAATGTGTCCTTTGATCTTATGGCAAACATTTTTTTTCAAATTAATAGTTCAGATCTCTTTTGTCCTAGCTTTCCTACCCAACATCTATCTGTTAAGATTTTATAGACATTCTGTAAAGTCTAAACAAAGTCTGTTACCTCACCCTGATACCAATGTCTCTTAGAAATGAGACTTTTGGTGCCACCCAAACTTTTTAATTCCATGCAATATGGAATAATTAAATAAAAAGTTGAAAGGAATGTGAGATTATTTTTTCCAATTTTTCTTCAAATGAGCACACTGTCTTGGAGTTGTAGGACCAGTCAAAACCCGAACCAACAGTTAAATATTATGATTTTAAATAGCTCATATTCTTATAGCTAAAATGCAAGGAGAATTTAAGAGAAAACAATGAAAAGAATGTTGACTAAACTGCATATAGTGTGCATGCAGACCTCCACAAACTAGAGATTGTAGAAGGATTTTGATTGTGTATTTCGTATATTAGAGCCATTGTGGTACCCATGTACCTGCTGACATTTTGATTTTTCAAAAGTAGTTTGATCCTTCTTTACGGATTCTAATAAGAAGACTTGAGAGAGGTACTTTCTTAAGATTAGCTCTGTTGTCTATTCTCAGAATATTCTCCATAGACATGGATGCCAGTGTTCCAAGGGTTAGAGGAAGACAGGATATATATATCACTAGGAAGTCAAAGGGGGTTAATGCAAAGAAAATTACAGGTCCTACAGAAACCTGCCTTCACTCTGAATTCAATCTATATGTGAGAGAATTCATTCATTTCTTTTTTACTTTGCAATTACTAAACCTTAAAAGATGCTCTAATAAGCATTGCAATTCTCCCTGATGCCAACAAATGAAATTACTGCTAATTACTCATGAACTTTCCTCATACCTCACATGTTCTTTCTAGGACCCCCTTTACAGGTTTTTACAAGATACATTGTCTGCCTCAAGGACACAATTTGGGTAGAGTAGACCAAATTGGGCTGGTTCCTCAGTTCACAAGGATTCCATAATGTATTTATCTGGTTCCCAAGCTTTAAGAATTTGTTGTTTCTTCCCTCTGTTTTTCTCAGATATATATTGTTTAAAGTTCCCACAGCCCCTAAGTATCTTTCTTTAAAATAAATATTTTTATTATTCTTTGAGAATTTCATAAAGTGTATTTTGATTATATTCACCCCAACTCCTCTTAGATACATTCATTTTGAACTCCTACCTCCCCAACCTCATGTCTTTTTAAAAATTTAATAATCCTTCCATATAGTAAGGTGGCTTTAATTATTATTTTTATATTATTCACTGTAATTATTTCTGCTATATTTAATACCTCTACCTCCTTTCCAAATCTTGTTCCTTCCAACCCTCAACACTAGATGGGAGAGAAAGAAGATTATAGGGAGAAAGGATGTAGCTCTGAGGTACTTCCTGTTAATTGGAGTTGGGTTCTTTGGGAGCAAACCAGGAAACAGCAGCAGGAAGAAACAGCAGCAGTTTGAAGGAGTACTGAGCATCAGGGAGAGCAGCAACCTCTTTCTTCTTTGTAGTGCCCCTCTTTCTTCTTTGTAGCACCCCCTTTCTTCTTTGTATCTCTCTTTCTCTTTCTTCTTTGTAACACCTTTACTTCTCCTCCGGGCTATAACATATTCCTTTCTCTTCTTTTCAGCCTTCTACTTCTCAGGGCTCTGGCTCCCCTCACCCCCCAAGTTCCCTAGTGATTCAGGTGGCTAAGCCATGCCCCTGCTAGCTCATGAGGTGGTTAATAGTTTACAACTGTGATCTTAACTGAAGCAGCCTCATACCTGGGATTAGACAAAAACATTCTCATAACTGTTTCTTTAACAAATAAAACTCTTATCACATTTTCCCCCTTTAGTAAAAAAAGGCATATATATTAACTATATATAATAAATATATTTATCAGATCTATCAAGAATTGTCAGTCCATTTGTATTTAGCAACCTTGAAGAAAGCATCTATTACCTATACCTAGTTTAGAGTTCTGTATCTATATAATATTCTATTATTATTATTTGCATTTATCAACCTATAACATTTTTTAGACCTAAAGCATTTCTTAAATCCTATACAACTAAGCTTAATTGTAAGATTATGACTATTTAGGCTTCAACTCCACCACTTCCACTCCAACTTGTGCTGTCCATGTGCTTAAGGAGTGGGACCACCAACTGTACTGTCCACCTACTAGGAGCCATCCCTAAAAGCAAACTGACTGTCTCAAGTGTGATTGAATCATTTGAGCCAAAACAAAAATTCTTTCCTGAGGTGCTTCAAGTTAGATGTGAGAGAAGAAAGCTTTTTCCTTTTGTTCTGTAGCCTCCTGAGTACATACAACACACAATGACTTCTGGGTGCCTCCCAGTGTGCATAGTAGGGGTTTGGGGAGTACTAAGGTGAGCAAAAGAAAGAGTGATGCTGAGAAAGGGGAACAGGAACTTAGAGGCAGAACTATTGTGATCTGTGCTAACTTAGACTTTCCTTCCTTGGGAAGATCAGTTGATTTCTTTTGAATGTGAAGTGTCTCAAACGGCTCATGTGTTTGAGCTTTGTTACTAGCTTGTGTCACTGTTCTTTAGGTTGTACAACCTTAGGAGGTGGAGTCCATTTGGGGCATATGAATCACTCGGGGAGAGTCCTTGAGGGTTATAGTATAGGCTTAGTTTGATCAGAGCACTCTTCTCTGTCTCTCTGTCTCATCTCTATCTCTGTGCTTCTCTCTCTGTCTTTCTGTATCTGTTTCCTTATATGTTGAATTTTAACAAGTCCTTCCACTCTCTACCCTGCCCCAGACCCCCAGCCCCAGCCAAGATCTCACTACTAAGTTGCCACTGAAAGAGCTCATTAGTCATGCTTTTTGGGAAGATTGGATTCCTTTCAACCAAGAGTCTAAATAAACTTCCCCTCCCTCAAGTTGAAAATATCTCTTTGGGTTTTTCTTTAAAATTCCTTAGGTAATATATGTACATGTTAGATTACTTAACTATTATAATCAACTTTTAATTTTTGAAGGTTTGTGTTCACCGAGGGTGTACCATTTTCTATTCCCAACTAGACCCTGAAGTTGTAAGTTTATTCCATAGGAGGTTCTAAAAGAATCAAACACTCCTCCCAGGGCAGTTATAAAAAGAGTCTAGTTCTAAAAATAATCAAACACTCCTCCTAGGGCAGGAGTGACTGACAAGACCCTTGCCACCCTTAGGGCTTGTCCTGGCAGAAAGTCAAGTCTTTCACTCTTCTCTTCTCTCTCTACATCTAACTCTATCTACTTCTACCCCCTCTTTGTTTTTGCCTCCTGCTTGTGGATAAAATGTAAGTTCTCGGCTACTGCTTCAATGCCATGCCTGTGTGCCTGCTGTCATGCTTCCTCCATGATGGTCATGGACTCACCCTCTGAAACTGTAAGTAATTACCCAAACTAAATGCTGTCTTTTATAAGTCTCTTTGGTAATGGGGTCTCTTCACAACAAAAGAACAGTCACTAAGACACTTGGCATTTATTATTCTGGCTTTATACTTTTGCCACACATGCTACAGATGTTTGTTTAATAATAATAATAATTTTATTGTGATATATTTGATAAAAGTTTTAAAATTCACTTTATGCTGTAGCAGAGGTGACCATTTGATTATCACATGTAATCACCGCTTCATAGATTTCTAGAAATAATTAGAGATCTACTATGAGAAAGCAAAACACCTAGGCTATGATGCATTACAGTTTGAAAACTGGGCATGGAGTCAGCCTTGTTTGTAAACACAGACTGTTGAAAGATGCGTGCTGCTGAAGAATGGAGGATGTACAACTGTTTACTTCTCTCTTTGCAGTAGTGTTAACAATAAATGCTTACATTTCTTTCTATCTACATACACAAAAATCCCTTGATAAGAAATTAATTTTACAAAGAGTGCTTTAGGCTTGGAGTAGAAGGCAATTACTGAAGAAAATGGAAAAAAATTTATGTGACAATTTTAGAGGACTTGACTGATAAATATACTTTGTATTTTATACACTTTGTGTATAATTTTCTATGTTTTGTCTTACCTGAATGTTAATAGGAAAAAGGTCAAATTAATATTCCTTTCAGCCACCTGAGGATGAGGTTTCTTGGGGATTTTTATGACATTTTAATTTAAGTATGTACTTTAAAATATTTTTTGATTTAGTTTTTTCCTTCATAGCTAATCATTAGTTGGACTGAGATGATATATTTTATTTTTCATTACATTGCCTCAACTTCTCATATACATTTATTTGACTTACTGAGATAATGAATATCTAATACTTGTGCCCATTAGAGCTAGCAGATACCTCATTAGTTACTCAGATAATTTTGGAATTTAAGGTCTAAATTTTCAAATATGAGTTTATTCTTAACCACTGAGATATCTCTCCAGCCCGGGGTTTATTATTAACTTTAATTTCATTTTTAAAATATAAAGATCCCTGAGAACACACCTGAAGAAGGGAGTTTGAATTATTATATTATTCCTATTATTGATTATCTGATATTCATGCAGTATTAATTAAAAACCTAAACAAAGAGCAAAGAAGCAAGCAAACAAACAAAACAAAAACCAAAACAAAACAAAAAACAATGGAGACAAGGTAAGATTTAAAAGTCAGAGGTTCATTTCCAAGAGCCAAACCTTAGTCTCCCCCCCCCCCTTGCTTCCTCCCTGTTTCATCATTTATTCCCCTCTGCCTTGTTCCATTAGCTTGTTAACAGTATGGTTTCTATAGCAACCCCTATTGGTTGTTGTGATAATGAAGGCCACAGTGAGATCTCCTGCAGAGAAATCTTTGCTGCTGACAAGATCAACTCAAATTTTCTTTGTCTGATATTTCCTATTTCTTCTTGGAATGACCCTTTTAGCAGAATATAAGCGATTTCTACTAATTACCTGAGAAATAAACAGCTGAAGTCAGGTAGCCCTGACAGCATGTCCAATGTCAGCTTTATTCTAGTGATGGTGAGGTACTGCTGGAAAGAACAAGTCAATTTCCTTAGCAGTAAACCCACTACCAAGCACTATTATCATGAAATAAAACGAAGGTCACTACACTTCTTTCAATCTGAATCAGAAGATTTTATTTAGAGAAAATTTTCCATGTACTCTGGGTTTAGGACTTCATCAAAATAGGAAAAGGAAATATCAGGTGCTATTTTTGATGAGTGATATTAATATCTTAGTAATAAAAGAGAATAATGTGTAAAATTAAACTGTGGAAGATAATTTTTCTGATAATATAGAATTAGACACCCACTGAGGCAATGACTCAGTAAATCACCTTCTAGACATAATAGATATAAAGTCCGTATTTGTATTTAATGCCCCCCTTTTAAAATTATTCAATTAACTGTTCACCCATTTTACATTATTTGACACACCCCCATTTACAAGGTTAAAGTTGGAACAAATGAGAAATGATGAGTTTTATCAATTGTGAATTTTAACAATTTTACAGCATTAACTAAAATTAAAGAATTGTTTCCTAGAGTATTGACTATGGTTAACCCCAGGTTCTCAAAGAGTTGGTAAACTCTGACCTTATTTGTTAGTTACTTCAATTTATTTTCAGAGTCTTCCTGATTTCATCATAGTCTCCTCTATTGGCTCTTGTTTAATGATGTTTTCTAATAAGCACAGCAAAAGACCCCAAACCATTACATTAAATTTCCTAGTTCCAAAAATTAAGTAGTTTCCTAAGTGTCGTAAAAGCTTTCACATTTTCTCAGTATTTTACATGTTAAATATCATCCAAAGTGTTACTCTCTGGTAATCAAAAACAATATGGGATGGTATTAAACTTTTCAGTCTCAATGATCAATGTTCAGTGTGTATGTGAAATAATTAAATTAAGATTTGACAGTTGACAGAAAAGACATGGCCCAGAATTTTTGTTTCTGTTTTCAATTTCATCACAAAATTGCACATATGTTTTTTATTTGAATTTAAAGGAGATTCCAAAATTTGCCACATAAACCCTAAACTGTGCCCTCTATACATACATACATACATACAGACAAACACACACACTTGGTTTTATGTGTGGGGTTCTGTACATTAGAGTTAAAGAAGATATTTTTAATGAATTCTGTGGGGTTCACTGAAACTCTCTTATATTTGTGCTCTGAAAAGATGGGAAAAAAAGCCCTTTGTGGCTACATTAATTATGATGATGAAACACTTTCTACTAGGCTTCACAAAGTCTAGTCAGTTTACAGGTATTAAATCCTGAAAACCTGTAGATCTCCAAGCAGAGGCAATTATTCCCTTAGGAAGGACCTTGCCTTCTTCAGTGGAAATTTTTTATATCCCTCATTTGAGGTATAAGAAAATTGAGACTCAAAATCCCATAATTGTAGTTGGAGAGATGGCTCAGTGGTTAAGAGTACTCTCTGCTCTTGTAAGGTTCACGTGGTGGCTCACAACTGCTTGGAACTCCAGTTACAAGGGATCTGATACCTCTGCTGACCTTGACTGGTATTGCATGCATGTGGTATACGTACATGTACTCAAGTATACATACATACACATAAAATTGAATAAATAAATATTGTTACAAATATTGTTGCCACAGTCTAATATGTATATGAAAATGATTTCACCCCACACACCTTACACTTGTGGCCTCAGATGCCATCTTAGGCTGTTGTTCTGATGCCTGTGTGTGAGTGAAAAAAAAGAGATAAAAAGGAAAGGAAAGGACATGGCTGCTCCTAGGTATGGTGAAGAAGGTTTATTGTAGATACCTGGTAGAGCAATCAGGAGGCCAAAGATACAACAAGAGCAAAAGGAGAAGCAGGTAACCAAACTGTCTGGATTATATAGGGAAGAGCCTATGGGGGAAGGGCAGGCTAGGCCCTGGGCTGGAGAGTTCAGGGTAGAGGGTGGGGTGTGCCAGCTATACACCATAACAGGAACTGAGGGGTGTTGGAAGAACCTGGAGGCAAGGTATGTTTTGATATGTTAGATATGAACCTCAGTTGCTTGTTCTCATTTAAAATTTCACAGTGAGTAGCTCTAAAGAAATTGGTAATATACTGCCTCTTCAGAGCTGAAAATGCAGCTGCCTTTTACAGCCTGGAAGCTCTCACCTCTTGGATGCTCTCATATCTCATCATCTGGTATTTGCTCCAACCCATGCCATCTAAAATGAATATTTAGTTTCCCACATCTAGCTACTTAGCCTCTTCTTTCTGTATCACCTTCCAGTTACCTTCTTCCTCTAGCTACCTCAGCTGACACCCACTCTCCATGGAGTCAACTTCTCTTCATGTCAGAGCCCCTTCCCCCAACTGTTCACCCTTTCACAAGCAGTTTGGGCAGCACCAATTTCCATGCTTTCTACATCTCCTTGCATTTAGTTTCTATTATGCATATCATGTATTCTCACTCTCAGAAAAGAAAAGAAAATCAAAATCACTCACTAATCTCCAACAAAAATGGTTTCTGTGGCTAGTTTAATGTTTATCCATTCTTCTCTTTTTGTGTTAAAATTTATAACAAGCAAGGAAAACACTTTACCTTGTAGTTCAGTAATGTTTAATTTTTTCACTAATTTTAATAGCAAGTTTCTGCTTCCATTATTCTTTTAAAGTTGACCTGTTTATCTGGAAGATATGAGACAGTTACAGAGTGGCTGCTTAACATGTATAAGACCTTATATTCCATCCTTAGGACCAAGACAAGACAAAACAAAACAAATCAAAGAATGACAAAACATCTTTCTGAGTTTTCTGAGATATTTCATAAATAGTTCTTCATATTCTTGCATTGAAATGGAAGCTTGAAAGACAGATAGGAAAGAAGCACACAGAGCTTGGATTATACCAGTTCTGTAACACTAAGTGATTCACTTTAATATTTAAATCCTAGGTGACTACTCTTCATGCTTTCAGAAAAGACACTTTTCAATGATTTTAAAAGCTCTACAATTTTCTTTTTGAAGGCACTTAGTGCTATGAACTTTCCTCGTAGCATAGCTTTCATTGTGTCCCATAGGTTTGGGTATGTTGTGCCTCATTTTCGTTGGATTTTAAGAAGTCTTTGATTTCCTTCTTTATTTCTTCCCTGACACAGTGGTCATCCAGTAAAGAGTTGTTCAATTTCCATGTGTGTGTAGGCTTTCTGTTGTTTCTGTTGTTGTTGAAGACCAGCTTTATTCCATGGGGGTCTGATAAGATACAAGGGGTTATTTCAATTTTCTTGTATCTGTTGAGGGTATCTTTGTGTCCAACTATTTCCAAAACCACACAATGGAAAAAGGACAGCATCTTCAACAAATGGTGCTGGTCCAACTGGATGTCAATTTGTAAAAGAATGAAGCTAGACCCATACTTATCACCTTGTACAAAACTTAAATACAAGTGGATCAAAGAACTTAACATAAGGCCAGACACATTAAATCTACTAGAAGAGAAACTCAGAAAAACCCCTGTACTCATTGGCACAGGTGACAACTTCCTGAACAGAACACCAACAGCTGAGGACCTAAGACCAACAATCAATAAATGGGACCTCATGAAACTGACAAGCTTCTGCAAGGCAAAAGACACTGTCATTCGAACAAAACGGCTGCCTACAGATTGGGAAAAAAATCTTCACCAACCCCACATTTGACAGAGGGTGATTATCCAAAATTTACAAAGAACTCAAGAAATTAAATGCCAAGAATCCAAATAATCCAATCAAAAAATGGGGAAAGGAGCTAAACAGAGAATTCAAAAAGGAGGAATTCCTAAAGGCTGAGAGACACTACAAGAAATGCTCAACATCCTTAATCATCAGAGAAATGCAACTCAAGACGACTCTGAGATTCCATCTCACACCTGTCAGAATGGCTAAGATCAAAAGCTCAAATGACAGCACATGCTGGTGAGGGTGTGGAAAAAGGGGTACCATACTCCATTGCTGGTGGGAGGGCAGGCTTGTGCAACCACTATGGAGGTCAGTCTGGCGATATCTTAGACAGCTTGGAATAGCTCTGCCTCAGGACCTAGCCATACCACTTCTGGGTATACACCCTGGACTCCTTAGAGGGATAATGTTAATCTCCTGGAAAGATAAGAAAAGAGTCCTGCCCTAATCCTAACTATGGGGCACTACTTTTTTTTTTTCCTTTTTTTTTTTGGGGGGGGGGGGGGGTAATATTTTTTCTGGGGCAAATTTAGTTTTTTTTTTTTTTTTGACAAAAAGTATTATCTTTCAATTGAGATTAAAAATTAAATTATTTTGATATTTTGGAAGTAAACATACCTTTAATTGTACATATTTTGAAATCTCAAAGGGAAATTAACTTTGAATTTCAGCATGCCTTTTTCTAATAGCTTTTATTATTATTATTATTATTATTATTATTTATTTATTTATTTATTTATTTTTTTAGCTCAGGATTACCTTGAGCTCTTCTTCATCTTCCTGCCTCAGCTTCCCGAGCAGCTGGGAGTAAGAATGTGCAATATCATGCTTGGCAAGATTAAATCTTATAATGATTTTTTTCCTTTATTTTTTATTTCTTCAAGTTACACCTCAATCGCAGTCCCCTCCCTCTTCCCCCTCCAGTCCCACCCTCCCACCCTCAACCCCCCATCCTCTTCCCTTTTTTTTTTCATTTAAGTTTAAGGTATATCTTATTTCCCCCTACAGTTTCTCCTTTCAGTCCAACAAATGGCTCTTTCTCTTATAATAATAAATACAATACAGTACAACAGAGGTAATTAGGACACAGTTATGAGGGTTATATGGCTTAACGTACATTCCCAATGACCAGTCCATAAGTATTTGGTACCTGATTTTAACATTCTACTATCTAAACATCTCCATGAGTTTAAAGTTCTATATCTGACTCAACATTCATACTAATTGCAACACAATTTTAAAAGTATCTTCTTAGATGTACAACACTCTCTTGACTCCTAAACAACTCAAAATTTAATTATGAGACTTTATCTATCTGTTCTTCAATCACCTCAGAGACCTGAGAGGGATAAATATATCTGACTTTATAGGAAGTACAGGGTCTGCAGCTTCCCAAACTAAGAAATGACATACCAGTGGCTGCCTGGACAGTTCCCATTTTCTCTCCATACATTACAGCATTGCTCTTCAGTCGTTTGGCCCCGCTTCTATGACAGACATTGATTGTAGAGCAGGGGTTATGAAGGACTTAACTACCCTGTCTTGGCAGAGCTAGGCTGTCAACTTACCTGCTTCCAGGTTTTGTCCTTTTTGGACAGCATTCTGTCTACAGTTGGAGCAAGGAGCTTTCCCTACCAAGAGATAGGCTTGCGACTAATTCAATCATCTCCCACTGGAGATTCTTCGATGCTCATCTTCTACTTGGAGGAGAATAGGGGGTGCTGTCAGGAGTTGATATGTCTTGATATAAAAAAAAATCTAAAGTTACGAAAACATCTTTGAATGCCATATTCTGCAGATCTCTTGAGGTTTTTGAAGAGGCCCTATCTATCTCTTATATTAGGGTAAGCAGATGTTGCTTGTCTCTTAGCAGGTTTATTTCTGATTAGCTTAGCAAGTAACTATAATAGGCTGTCATAGTACCTAACAGAATGACTGGCTTGCATAACCATTAGTTTGCATTTCTTAATTATCCTAAACAGTTCATGACAGTTAGTAGTAAAAGGCCGAAACATCATATTTCATTTTTTTTCTTTACCTCCTAATCCATCCCATTTCTCTGGGGTGGGGTGTCCTTATATAACAGTCCCTCATCTCAGTTGAGAGGTCATATGAGGGCCAAGAGCCTCTTCATTCATTGGGGATCTATGAAGCAGTACCATCAGTGAAAAGTGTCTTGTTGCCTGGGAGAGAGAACTACTAAACAAACAAATCAATAAGCATACAATAGATAAAAAAGACTAAAAAATAGGAAAAATATAACTAATATATAAAAAATAAATAAAAATTAAAAATTAAAAATAAGAAGTCTATGTCCAAGTTCCCTTTGGTGTGTTAGTTGTAGTATTGATACCTTCTACTATATAGCTAAAATCCTACTATAAGTGAATAGATGCCATATGTGTCCTTCTGAATCTGGGTTAGTTCACTCAGGATGAGCTTTTCTAGTTCCATCCATTTGGCTGCAAATTGCATAATTTCATTTTTTCTGATAGCTGAATGATATTCCATTGTGTAGATGTACCACATGTTTTTAACCCATTCTTCGGTTGAGGGACATCTGGGTTGTTTCCAGTTTCTAGCTATTACAAATAAGGCTGCTATAAACATAGATGAGGAAACTTCCTTATGATTCCGTGAAGAGGCATTTGGGTGTAAACCCAGAAGTGGTATGGCTAGGTCCTGAGGCAGAGCTATTCCAAGTTGTCTAAGATATCGCCAGACTGACCTCCATAGTGGTTGCACAAGCCTGCATTCCCACCAGCAATGGAGTAGCGTACCCCTTTCTCCACAACCTTGCCAGCATGTGCTGTCATTTGAGTTTTTGATCTTAGCCATTCTGACAGGTGTGAGATGGAATCTTGAGTTGCATTTCTCTGATGATTAAGGATGTTGAGCATTTCTTCAAGGGTCTCTCAGCCATTAGGGATTCCTCCTTTGTGAATTCTCTATTTAGCTCTGTCCCCCATTTTTTGATTGGATTATTTGGTTTCTTGGCATTTAATTTCTTGAGTTCTTTGTAGATTTTGGATATTAGCCCTCTGTCAGATGTGGGGTTGATGAAGATTTTCTCCCAGTCTGTAGGCTGCCATTTTGTTCGAATGACAGTGTCCTTTGCCTTACAGAAGCTTTTCAGTTTAATGAGGTCCCATTTATTGATTGTTGATCTCAAGTCCTGAGCTGTTGGTGTTCTGTTCAGGAAGTTGTCGCCTGTGCCAATTAGTTCGAGGGTTTCTCCCACTTTATCTTCTAGTAGATTTAGTGTGACAGGCCTTATGTTAAGGTCTTTGATCCACTTGGACTTAAGTTTTGTACAAGGTGATAAGTATGGGTCTAGCTTCATTCTTTTACAAATGGACATCCAGTTGGACCAGCACCATTTGTTGAAGATGCTGTCCTTCTTCCATTGTGCCGTTTTGGCTTCTTTGTCAAAAATTAGGTGGCCATAAGTGTGTGGGTCTATTTCTGAATCTTCAATTCGATTCCATTGATTTTCTGGTCTGTTTCTATACCAATACCATGCTGTTTTTACAACTATTGCTCTGTAGTACAGCTTGAAATCTGGGATGGTAATACCTCCAGATTTTTTTTATTGTACAGGATTGATTTAGCTATTCTGGGTTTTTTGTTGTTCCATATGAAATTGAGAATAACTCTTTCCAAGTCTATAAAAAATTGTGTTGGTATTTTGATAGGAATTGCATTGAATCTATATATTGCTTTTGGTAGGATGGCCATTTTTATTATGTTGGTCCTACCTATCCATGAGCATGGGAGATCTTTCCATCTTCTAAAGGCCTCTTCCATTTCTTTCTTCAAGGGCTTGAAGTTCTTGTTGTGCAGGTCCTTTACTTGCTTGGTTAGAGTTACCCCCAGGTATTTTATGTTGTTTGTGGCTATTGTGAAGGGGGTTGTTTCCCTTATTTCTTTCTCAGCCCTTTTGTTTGTTGTATAAAGAAGGGCTTCTGATTTTTTTGAATTAATTTTGTATCCAGCCACTTTGCTGAAGGTGTTTATCAGGTGTAAGAGTTCTCTGGTGGAATTTTTGGGGTCACTTATGTATACTATCATATCATCTGCAAATAGGGATAATTTGACTTCTTCGTTTCTGATGTTTATCCCCTTGATGTCCTTTAGTTGTCTTATTGCTCTAGCAAGAACTTCGAGTACTATATTGAAGAGAAATGTGGACATCCTTGTCTTGTCCCTGAGTTTAGAGGAAATGCTTCAAGCTTCTCACCATTTATTTTGATGTTGGCCACTGGCCTGCTGTATATTGCCTTTATTATTTCTAGGTACGGACCTTGTATGCCCGTTCTTTCCAGAACTTTTAGCATGAAGGGGTGTTGAATTTTGTCAAATGCTTTTTCTGCATCTAGCGAGATTATCATGTGGTTTTTTTCTTTCATCTTGTTTATATGGTGAATGACGTTGATAGATTTTCATATGTTGAACCATCCCTGCATCCCTGGGATGAAGCCTACTTGATCATGGTGTATGATACTTTTGATGTGTTCCTGAATTCGGTTTGCTAGCATTTTATTAAGTATTTTTGCATCTATGTTCATGAGGGAGATTGGTCTGAAGTTCTCTTTCTTTGTTGGGTCTTTGTGTGGTTTAGGAATCAGGGTGATTGTGGCCTCGTAGAATGAGTTTGGCAATGTTTTTTCAGATTCTATTTGGTGAAAGAGTTTGAAAAGTATTGGTGTTAGCTCCTCTGTGAAGGTCCGGTAGAATTCTGTGCTAAAGCCATCTGGCCCTGGGATTTTTTGGTTGGGAGATTTTTAATGACTGTTTCTATTTCCTTAGGGTTATAGGGCTGTTTAATCTGTTTATCTGATCTTGATTTAGCTTCGGTAGGTGGAATCTATCAAGAAAATTGTCCATTTCACTTAAGTTTTCAAATTTGGTGGAGTATAGATTTTTAAAGTAGGATCCAAATATTCTATGGATTTCCTCAATGTCTGTTGTTATTTCACCCTTTTCATTTCTGATTTTGTTGATTTGTGTTTTCTCCCTCTCTGTCTTTTGAATAGCTTTTAAACTTAAATATTTGCAAATGCTATGTGCTTGCCTCTGAATTCCAAGCATTGCAATCAAAGGCATGTACCTCCCAATTGTTGGAATTAAATGTGTGCACCACCACTCCAGATCTAAGTTTTTCTCTGTTTGGAGCTTGCTTTGTGTCAGGTTGGCCTTGAACTCAGAGATCTGCATGTTCCTGTCTCCAGTTTGTTAGGATTAAGGGTGTATACCTCTCAAGTGATGGGATTAAACGTGTGTACCATCACCACTCTGTTCATTGTAATTCGAGAATTTACAAGACAACTAATTCTACAATGACCCCCCTGTCTCTGCTGGAGTTAAAGGCATTGGTTAATGCAGCCCTTGTCAAATATTATATTTTAACTCCAAATTCCTTCAACTCTTAGAGGTTTAGAAAATCAGGTTGAACTGTAGTAACTCTTAATTTATTTACAGCATTTTAAACCTCTTAACTGCCTTTTTAATACCAAACAACAAAAATATCCTTCTTATATAAGAAAACAAACTTTCAAGCTGATATCCAAGTGTGTGTGAGCTATGTGGCTACCTATAGTCTAACATTCTAACCTGAAATTAAGACCATTTTTCCTTTCATGTCAGTAAGGCAAGTATGCCTTTGGTAAATTATCATTTGAAAATTATGTATTTTATTTTTATTATATTTTTAAGTATATTTACCCTTTTTTTTAAAATTTAATTTATTTTTTTAAGTTACTTCTATACAATAGTTTCCTCCCTCCCTTCCTCATTATTTCTCTACTTGGTTCTCTCCTGCTCCTCACATGAGGTGGGCCCTCACATATCATACTCCCTCAGTTTGACAGTCATGTGAGTGCCAAGAGCTTCCACTTGCACTGGGGCTTGATATGGCACACCATCTAGGGTAAGGTGATCCACTAACCTGCAGCAGATTCCATGACTCACTGCTGGGTGAATTTTTTTCCTAGGATAAATATGCTAGGTTCCTATCTGTTTGGGTTTGTGGGTTCTAGGATGGTTTTCCTATGATATATGGTTAATATCCACTTATAAGAGAATATATACTGCGTTTATCTTTCTGGGACTGAGTCAGCTCACTTAGGATAAGTTTTTCTAGATCCATCCATTTGGTTTCCAATTGCATGATTTCCTTATTTCTGACAGCTGTGTAGTATTCCATTGTATAAATGTAGCACAGTTTTTTTGTTTTTTGTTTTTTGTTTTTTTTTTTTAAATCCATTCTTCAGTTGAAGGACATCTGGGTTTTTTTCCAGTTTCTGGGTAATACAAATAAAGCTGCTATGAACATAGTTGAGGAGATGTCCTTGTGGTTTGGTGTAGAATCTTTTGGATATATGCCCAGGAGGGGTATGGCTGGGTCTTGAGGTAGAACTATTCTCAATTTTCTAAGATATCTCCAGAATGATTTCCAAAGTGGTTGTACAAATTTGCACTCCCACCAGCAATGGGGGAGGGTTCCTTTTTCTCCACATCCTCACCAGAGAGTGCTATCATTTGAGTTTTCGATCTTAGCCATTCTGACCGGTGTGAAATGAAATCTCAGAGTTGTTTTGAGTTGCATTTCCCTGATGACCAAAGATGTTAAACATTTCTTCAAGTGCCTCTTGGCCTTTAGAAATTTTTATTTTGTGAATTCTTGGTTTAGCTTTATACCTCATTTTTGATGGGATTATTTTATTTTATTTTTGGTGTTTAATTTCTTGAGTTTTTTTTTAATATATTTTGGATATTAGTCCTCTGTCGGATGTTGGGTTGGTGAAGATCTTTTCCCAGGTTACGATTTTGTTCCAATGACAGTGTCCTTTGCTTTACAGAAGCTTTTCACTTTCATAAGGCCCCATTCATTGATTGATTGTTTTAGAGCCTGAGCTATTGGTGTTCTGTTCAGGAAGTTGCTACACGTGCCAATGAGTTTCAGGCTTTCCCCAACTTTCTCTTCTATTAATTTTAGTACATCCAGATTTATGTTGAGGTCTTCGATTCACTTAGACTTAAATTTTGTACAGTGTGAAAAGTATGGGTCTATTTGCATTCTACTACATGTTGCCATCCAGTTAGACCATCACCATTTGTTGAAGATGCTTTCCTTTTTCCATTGTGTGGTTTTGGCATCTTTCTCAAAAATTAAGTGACCACAAGTGTGTGGGTTTATTTCTGGGTCTTTGATTCCATTCCATTAATCAACTGGTCTGTTTCTATTCCAGTACCATGCGGTTTCTGTTACTATTGCCCTGTAGTATAGCTTGAAATCTGGGATGGTGATACCTCCAGATGTTCTGTTATTGTACATGATTTATTTAGCTATTCTGGGTTTTTTGTTTTTCCATATGAAGATGAGAATTGCTCTTCCAAGGTCTGTAAAGAATTATGTTTGTATTTTGATAAGAATTGCATTGAATCTGTATATTGCTTTTGGTAAGATGGCGAATTTTATGTTGATCCTATCTATCCATGAGCAAGGGAGATCTTTCAATCTTCTATTATCTTCTCCAATTTATTTCTTCAGGTACTTGATATTCTTGTTATACTGGTCTTTCACTTCCTTGGTTAGAGTTACCCCCAGGTATTTGATATTATTTGTGGCTATTGTGAAGGGTGTTGATTCCCATATTTCTTTCTCAGCCCATTTATGTTTTGTGTAAAGAAGGGCTACTGATTTTTTTGAATTGATTTTGTATCCATTCACCTTGCTGAAGGAGTTTATCAGCTGTAGGAGTGGATTTTGGGGGGCCACTTATGTATACTATCATATCATCTGCAAATAGGGATACTTTGACTTCTTACTTTCCAATTTGTATCCCTTTGATCTCCTTTAGTTGTCTTATTGCTCTAGCTAAAACTTCAAGTACTATGTTGATGAGGTACGGTTAGAGTGGGCAGCCTTTCCTTGTTCCTGATTTTAGAAGAAATGCTTCAAGTTTTTCTCTATTTAGTTTGATTTTGGCTATTGGCTTGTTGTAAATTGCCTTTATTGTGTTTAAATTTGGTCCTTGTATGCCTGATCTCTCTAGGACTTTTAGCATGAAAGGGTGCTGGAATTTGTCAAATGCTTTTTCAGATTCCAATGAGATGATCATGTACTTTTTTCTTTCAGCTTGTTTATGTGGTGGATTATATTGATGGATTTTTAATGTTGAACCATCCTGCATCCTTGGAATGAAGCCTACTTGATCATACTTTATGATATTTTTGATGTGATCTTGGATGCAGTTTGCAAGTATTGTATTAAATATTTTTGCATCCATGTTCATAAGGGAAATTGCTCTGAAAATTTCTTTCTCCATTGAGTCTTTGTGAGGTTTAGGTCAGGGTGACTGTGGCC
This sequence comes from Lophiomys imhausi, assembly GCA_907164525.1. Classification (NCBI taxonomy): domain Eukaryota; kingdom Metazoa; phylum Chordata; class Mammalia; order Rodentia; family Muridae; genus Lophiomys; species Lophiomys imhausi. The sequence continues at coordinate 355,965 of CAJQZJ010009486.1, read as the reverse complement.
TCATAGTATGTGTTTGTCAGTATTCCTTCTGTTTCTATGTTGTGGAAGAGTTTGAAGAATATTAGTGTTAGCTCTTCTTTGAAGGTCTTGTAGAATTCTGTGCTGAAAGCATCTGGACCTGTGCTCTTCTTGATTGGAAGAATTCTAATGAATTCTTTTATTTCCTTGAGGGCTATAGGACTGTTTAATTTATTTACCTGTACTTAATTTAACCTTGGTAGGTGGAATCTATGAAGAAAATTGTCCATTTCTCTTAGGTTTTCCAATTTTGAGAGTACAAGTTTTTGAAGTAGGACCTAATGATTTTTGGATTTCCTCAATGTATTTCTCCCCTTTTATTTCTTTTTTTCCCTTTGTCATTGCATGCTTTCTTTTTTTAAATGTTTATTTATTACTTCAGGTTACAACTCCATCACAGTGCCCTCTTTCCACCCCTCCCAGTCCTGCCCTCCCATCCTCTACCCCCTATCCCTAGTGGAGTGTCCCTACATATCAGTTCCCCACCCCAGTTCAGCAGTCATATGAGGGTCAAGAGTCTCCTTATACACTGGGGGCCTACTTGGCAGCAGCACCACTAGGGCAAAGTGTCTCATTGACAGGTTGATTTGGGTATTTTTCCTCTGCCTTTTAGTTAATTTCCCTAAGAGTTTGTCCATTTTGTTGATTTTCTCAAATAACCAACTCTTGGTTTTGTCGATTCTTTTATTCTTTTTGTTTCTAAATTGTTGATTTCAGCTCTGAGTTTGATAATTTCCTGCCATCAGCCCTTCTTGTGTTTGCTTCTTTTTGTTCTAACTCTTTCAGGTGTGCTTTTAGATCGACAGTATGGGAACTCTCCAGTTTCTTTTTGAAGGCATTTAGTGCTATAAACTTTCCTCTTAGCACTGCTTTCAATGTGTCCCATAAGTTTGGGTATGTTGTGCCTTCATTTTCATTGAGTTCTAAGAAGAATTTAATTTCTTTTTTTTCATTTCTTCCCTGACCCAGAAGTCATTGAGGAGAGAGTTGTTCAGTTTCCATGTGTTTGAAGGCTTTGTGTTGTTTTTGTTGTTGTTGAAGTCTAGCTTTATTCCATGATGGTGTGATAAATTATGAGGGTAATTTCAATTTCCCTGTATCTGTTTAGGCTTCCTTTGTTACTGACTATACAGTTGATTTTGGAGAAGGTTCCGTGAGGTGCCGAGAAGAAAGTGTATTCTTTTGTTTTTGGGTGAAATGTTCTGTAGATATCAATTAGGCCCATTTGATTCATGACATCTGTGAGGTTCATTATTTCTCTGTTTGGTTTCTGCATTGTTGATCTGTCCAGTGGTGAGAGTGGTGTGTTGAAGTCTCCCACTATTTATGTGTGGGTTCGATGTGGGATTTGAGCTTTAGCAGTGTTTTTTAACAAATGTGGGTGCCCTTACATTTGCAGCATAGATTCTCAGTATTTAGATGTCATCTTGGTGGATTTTTCCTTTGATGAGTATGAAGTGTCCTTCCTTATCTCTTTTGATTAATGTTTGTTGAAAGTCTAATTTATTGGATACTAGAATGGCCACTCCAGCATGCTTCTTTGGTCCATTTGCTTGGCATATCTTTTCTAGTCTTTTACTTGGAGGTAATGTCTATCTGAGGTGTGTTTCTTGTAAGCAGCAGAATGCAGGATTCTGTTTTTGCACCCATTCTGGTAGCCTGTGTCTTTTTATTGGGGAATTGAGTCCATTGATGTTGAGAGATATTAATGACCAGGGATTGTTACTTCCTGCCATCTTGATGTTGGTGAAAATAGTGTGTGAGTGAGCTTCTCTTCTTTTGGTTTTGCTTCAGGCATGCTATTTGCTTCCTGTGTTTTCTTGTGTGTAGTTAACTTTTTGGGTTGGATGTTTCTTTCTAACATATTCTTTAGAACTGGATTTGTGCATCGATACTGTTTGACTTTAGTTTTGTCATGGAAAATCTTGTTTTCCCCATTTATGTTGATTAACAATTTTGCTGGGAATAGTAGATTGGCCTGGCATTTGTGTGTGTGTGTGTGTGTGTGTGTGTGTGTGTTTTAATGTTTATTTATTATTTCAGGTTACATCTCCATTGCAGAGCCCTCTTTCCACCCCTCTCAGTCCCCCCCTCCCACCCTCTACCCCCTATCCCTTCCATCTCACTCCTCTGGAGTACAATTATAAGACATCTGTCCAGGCCTTTCTGACTTTTAGTGTCTCTGATAAAAAGTCAGATATGATTATGATAGGTTTGTCATTATATGTTACTTGGCCACTTCCCTAGCAGTTTTTAATATTCTTTCTTTGTTCATTACATTTAGTGTTTTGATTACTATGTGGTAGGAGGATTTTCTTTTCTGGCCAATCTATTTGGAGTTCTGTAATCTTCTTGTACAGTTTCAGGCATTTCTTATTTTTAGATTTGGGAAATTCTTCTTTAATGATTTTGTTGAAGATATATTCTGGTCTGTGGAACTGAGAGTCTTCTCTTTCTTCTGTTCCTATTATTCTGAGATTTCATCTTTTCATAGTGTCCTTGATTTCCTGAAGGTTTTGTGTCAGGACTTTTTTGGATTTTACATTTTCTTTGACAGATGTATCAATTTCTTTAATTTTATCTTCTGTACCTGAGATTCTTTCTTCCATCTCTTTTATTCTGTTGGTGATGTTTGTGTCTGTAGGTCCTTTTCTTCTCTTAAGGTTTTCCAGTTCCATGGATATTTTGGCTTTGATTTCTTCCCTTAAGCCTTCTATTATTAATATAAGTGCAGGATTAAGGTCATTTTCCTTTGTCTCAATTGTGTTAGGATGTCTAACTAGAAACACACCATAGTGCTTTTTTTTTTTTTTTGCCGTGTTTGTACACTGGCTTTAGTCATCTGGTTGACCCTGGTGTTGTCTGTTTTTTTCTGATGCCAGTTGGCCTTGGTGCTCAGGAAAACCCCCTGTTCTGGGGGCTGGGTGATACTGAGATCCTAGTGTCATCATCCAGATGGTTCCTATAATAGACTGGCTCTTGGAGAGTGACTGCCATCCTCCTCAACTGGTTGTGACCCAATTGGACCTCTATCTATATACAGGGGATTAGTGTGGGAGGAGTCTATCCTGTGAGGATCTGAGAGCTTGTGGGTCTCCTGAGAAAGGCAGGTGGAGCTGCAGTTGGGCCCTGTTCTGGTTCACTAGCTAGACTGATCTTACAAGCAGGGTGCTCTACCCAAGATGGGTGCCAGCCTAGGCATACCTGTTGCTGACTGCCTCAAAAGCTCAGATTTCTGGTGAGTGATCCACCTCAATATTTTTGGGGAACACACTGTAGCCATCTCTGTTTGTAGTCAGTCTAGGCTCCTGATTGCTTTGCTGTGGCTGGGCTTGGTCAATGCTACTCAGCTAGAGTTTCCATGTTGGGAACTCGGGAAAGAAAGTCTTACTTACCTTTGCTCTTGTGGTCTGACTGTTTTTCCCAATTGGGTGTACAGGGCTGCATGCAGGCTGGATATCAGACAGACAGATGGTACTGCTGATCTGTGGATGGAGCTGTGGACTGGACCTCTCTTGATACACTCTGGCTTGTGCTCCTCTTCAAACTGGTGACTGAGCTGGCTGATCTCAGGGTGGTGTTCCCAGGAACTGTGTGAGCTGTTTTGCATGGTGACGAGTCTCAGCATTCACTGAAGAAATTCAAACACCATCTATGTTTCACAGTCAACTGCGGGACCTCATGTTCATTCCACAGTGACAAGTCTCATTCACCTACTATTCAGACACAATGCTCTAAGGACAGGGCCATCTTGGATTCCCCAGATACTAGCTTTTACTTCTGCTTCTTGGCATAGCAGCAAGCCCATTACTGGCACTCAATGCTCTGTTGATGAGTGAACGCTTTGAGGTCTGCAGTATTGAGTTTAAATCCCCAGGCTCACTATGAAGGATTTCTCATTTGGGTAATGGAGGCTGTTGGTATTTTATTTGAGAAAATTCTTGGATAACATTGTCTATTCCAGAATTTTGAGCTCTAAATGCCTGATATATCCCAACTCAAAGATGCTTGTGTCAGTGAATTCTGCCATCCCACCTTTCCATTTGGCTTTTCTCCTACTAGGAACTCCAAAGAGGTCATTTTCAGAATGAACTTAAGCTTGAGAAAGCATTAGGTCATAAACATCATTATTCATTATTTCCCATGGAAATAGTATAATTTCTATTCTTTCTGCACAGCTGCTCAGTAAGTAACAAATACCTATAGATCTTTAATTCACCTTGAATATCATTAACTTTACTGGACTATCACAAAAACAATGTGAGCATATTAGAAGAGTTCAGGCATGCTACTTTTGGAAAGTATATTTATAAATTGTAGCCTGTCATTTCCATAACTAGTAAATTAAAAAAATACATACATACATATGTAAATAAATATATATATATATATGTTTCTGGGGAATTAATTCAGTGACAGAGTGTTTGCCCAGAATGCGCAAGGTACTAGGTTTGATTCCCAGCACTGAAAAAAAAAATATATGTTATATATATATAACAAGAGAAAGTCAGAAAATACAATAATTTTCAAGAGAAGGGGTTAATGAGTTAATAATTATTGAGGTAGTTCCTAAAAGTAGTTTGAATATAATTCTTGGAAAACATCATAATTGAGTGCTTGAAAATGATTGGGTGGTATTTTAGGTGACAATTTTCACTGAAATGTGGAAAGGTAAAATGAAGAGCAACAAAACAAAAACAGGCAAGAATCACACATTTCACTGAGTATTAGGTTACGCATCTTAGTGACATGTATGTTGGGGCCTCCTTTCTCAGACACCATCTTGCCTACCAACCTTTTCAGAAGCATGTGCTTTCTGTAATACCTCATATGTAATGTGTTAACTTTTTTTTAGGTAAAGACAATTGTTTGTTTTAGTTTTGTACTAAATTTGAAAGAATTATATATTTAGTAAGAGATGACAATTGTCTTAGTAAATTGACCTGTCAGACAAATTTTTTTTCTTGAATCTGATTTTATACAATCTTCTGTTCCTTGTTAGACAGCACCATAGAAAATAAGAGTGTAATGATTAACTTAATAACAGCAATATTAGTAAATTGATATTCATATCTAGCTTTGTGATGTGTACATAGTGTATTTTCTCTTATTCTAGTGAATTTTAATTCTGTGATTAATTTTGATCTATAAGTTTATTTTAAGAAATTTGAATTTCTTGATTGGTTCTAGTTTGAAGTTAAGACATAGCCTTCCTCCTTTCAAGTCCATCCCAATTGGAAGTAAGTCTTAAGATGTCCTTCAAATATTTAAAAAGTCATTTTTTATCATTCTAAAACCAAATTTTTTCTGTGATGGTTCAGAATTGTACCCTTATAATAATTCAAGCATTAAACTTTGAGAAAATTGTCATGGTTTCTGTGATACTTATGTGAAATGTAAGAGACAGCCTAAAGCCTGTTTTTTGCCCAAGTTTCTTCTACTGGCCTCATCTATGTAACACAGTGTCTTTCCTTAATACCTATACCTGGCCTCATCTGTGTAACAAAGTGTACCTTCCATCCCTACCCTCACTTCCAGGGAACAATCTCTAGAAAAGAATAAAATAGGAGATGGGAATCAGGAATATAGTAAAATTTTAGACAATTTAGAAACCACAAGCATATTTCTTTTGACAGTAAAATTAAAAAAAAATTATCAAAAGAATTCTAGTTTCAGAATAGATGTAGTAGGATGAAGTGACTGTTTGGATCAATAATAATAATAAAAAATATTTGAGACAGCTAATTAACAAAACAGTCAGTTTCAGTGATGATGATCTCATGCTGTGCAGTCCACAAAGTCCAGACCTGCAGTATATTTTGGTTTAATTATGTATTCAAATTCATTCAGATTTAACTGAGAAATCACTTACTACTGCATGAAAACATGGACTACCTTTTTAACATTTTCCAGTGAAGTTGTCAACTCTTTTACCCTATGTGAAATGTGTGAGCTGAAATGATTTGGATTGTAAAATCATCTATATTCCTGTAACTGATTGTAACCAAGTAAAATGGAACTTACTGTGAGCAGTCATCTGAGTTCAATAGAATTTGGAGATAGTCTATGAAATGGAAATGTTAAGGTGGAGAGCCTAGCAGAGATGCAGAGAAACACTAAACATAAACCAAAAATGATTTATCAAATGGGGTATTTACCAGAGTTTTGTTGTGACATTGAAAAAAACTATGGTGCCTAAGGGGGAAAAAAATTCTTTGAGGGTTGGGAGTTGTTTGCTTGAACTATGCTTTGTATTTTTTTCATAGAAATAATGACAATAGTAAAAATTCAGGGCATTATTCTTGCTGGAAAATTTTAGTGAGATTTAAATTCTGTATTACATAAATTAGAAACAAAGCAGAAATGACAGTAGTGGTCATGATGCTTATTTAGTTTTTTATTACACTTTGATTGCTGTTGTGGTAAGTAATGTGTACTAGGATAATGCCACTATGGAATTTCTACTTTGGATTTTCTTTGTTGTGAAAATATATAATTTTTATATTAAATAAAAATGAAGTAATACCATAAGCAACATCATTTCTAATATTAAACTACTGAGTGGGTGCTTTCCATTGTTTGCTTGGACTTCTGTTGAACTTGATTCCTACAAGAGACACTGAGCTTGACTTCAGCGATTTTGCTGTTCAGCAGATTAGCCCCTGGACATCTACATTTTACTGCTGGAACACCATCTGGACTTTGTTCAAAATCTTCCTTCTCATGAATTGTAGTCGCTTAATGTCTCTCCTTGTATAAACACCGTAAATTATCTGTGCTCAATAGGGACCGATATCACTTTGTAATTTAGGTTATTTCAACCTTTCAAGACACAGCTATGGGATGGAAATGTTCCAATAGCCCACACATTTTTGTTACAATTTATAGTTTATTTAAAGCATTTCACATTGAGATTTTTTTTACATGCTTAGATTTGTGCTTAGTGGTTTATTCTGATTATTTATATTCCAAAAAGTTGGAAATTCTTTTTTAAAAGTTTCAAATGGGCATGGTGGTACACTTTCAATCCACATAATTTTATCATCTGCGTATTAGAGATAGCAGGATGGAGAGTTTGATGACAGCCTGGGCTACACAGTGAAGTCCTGTCTTTAAAAACTTAATTAATTAAAGTAAATAAGTAAATAGTAACATGTAATGATTTAAGTCAGACAGAAAGAAAACATGTGTTTATCATGCACTTATACAGGATTAGCAAGAATTAATTTCTATTTTTCTCTTTAATAGGTAGAGCTGTGGAAGTGATGTTAACTTTTGTTTAATGATTTCTAATTTTTTTACCATCTCTGCTTTTCCTAATCAGGGAAGTCTCCTCTTCTGGCAGCAAACAGGTCTGGAATGTCTTGAGAATGTGATAATACTTACCTCAAGGCAATTCTGTGTTTGCAAGGACAAACACTACTGCCTCAAAAGATGACCATGGAGGTTACCCTCTTGGCTCTAACTTGAAAAATTTGGAGGAAGTCCCTATTCCAATTCTTAAGGGCCTGGTGGTTCCTCCTTAATTTTAACTGGACTCACAGGTTAGTCTTTACCTTTTTTCACCTACTACAGTTTTGATCCCATAAATACAGGGGATGACATCCAGGTGTTCTTTGTGTTATTAATTAATATAACTATGGAGGAGTGTCAGCATCCTCCTCTTTCTTCCTCTGTGTGGCAGTAACCCAAAAGCTTATTAGACTCACCCCAGAAAGGCAGCTAAATAGTTAAGGTACAGTGCTGATGTATGATATAAGCAGGGAAGTTTTAAAAGTGATTACTTACTTTTCAAGAGATAATCTCAAAGCTGGAGTTGCTAGTGGGTTGGTAAGGATTGGTAGCTATCATTAGTATCCTGTAACTCTCCTATTCACTAGTAAAACCCTAAGGAGAGAAAACTGAATTGATAAAAGGGATGTAATGAAACTCTGTGATGTGACTGTTTTATGAGGAAGAATTGAAGGATTCTTCCAGTCATGCTGTGTTTAAAATAGGGTATTGGAAAGTAACTCTGAGAAAACTATTAAAAATTATTGCACTCATATATTGAATTTGGAAGCAGGAACAAGTAGATCTTCGTGAGTGTAGGGTCATCCTGGTCATAATAGTGAGTTCTAGGCCTATTAGGATGATCTGAAATCTCCTAGCATTCAAATGTCAATTGCTGGCCCCTGTCTTCCTTAGTGTATGTGATGAAATGAGCAATAGTGATGCTATGTAACCTTGCCTACTAAGTCATCTTTGATTGGGTGAATAAAGTTACCTATAGCCTGGGCTAGGCAATGGAGAGAGGCAGGGCTAAGGTTCTTGGGCCTGGGTGGTAGCAAAGGATCAGGTGAAGAAAGAGGAGGACAGAAAGAAGGAGGGAAATGCCATGAGCTAACCAGGAGCATATGGCAGACAACAGCTTGCCCTGAGAATTGCCATGATGGAAACAAACAGCCCACATGGAGTGTATATGCAAGTATTATGGGGTTTTATCTGGGGAGGTAGAAAGTTAGTTTAGAGGATTAAGATTTGTCTAGCCCCTGTGCTTGAGGCTTATTAAAATGTAACAGTTTTCTATGTATGTTTACTTGTGGGTGGTGGGTTAGGGATTAACTCTACTGCTCTAAAAATCACACCAATCATTATAAATATTATTAATTCCAGTTACACAGGCCATCTTCAGGTACATTATTAGAACTTTTCTCAAAAAGAAAAAGAAAATATAGTAAGAAAAGGTGGGGCTTGAGATAAAGAAATAATCTCAAAGCTGGAGTTGTTAGGGGTTGGTAAAGGTTGGTAATTATTATTAGTATCCTGTAACTCCCCAGTAAATACCTAAGGAGAGAAAACTGAATTGGTTAAAGGGATGTGGTGATCGCCCAAGCCTTATGAGGGAGTACTCTGTAACAGCAAATTTTTATTTATCACACATATATTTATTAATACCTAACAATTACCTAACAATTGTCTATAAAATTCCTAAATCCTAAACCCAAACCCAAACCCTAACTCTGAAACCTAGCACCTAAAACTTCTTAGTACCTATAACACAAGCATTTAACATTAACCTAAGGTTTCTCAAAAGGATATTTTTCTCTGAGCATGGGTTCTGATGGATGGCTGGTCTTCATACAATTTTTCAGTTTTAAAACCTCTTAAAGTCTCTGAATTTCGTTTGTCAGATTCTAAGATAGTTTATCAAATAGGAATCGCCTCCATGGTTTTAAGACCAATTAACATATGAAAGTTTCCCAGGTGGCTCACATATTCAGCTGCTTATGGCCTGCAAAGGCCAGAAGTCCCAGAGGGAGCTCCACGTCTAAGCGCTCCTGAATCTCAGGGAGAATCCCTCTCCTCTCTAGACTTGAAATGGGTCAACATCAGAGGGTAAAACTTTCCCATGAGATTGTCATGCATGTTTTTCTGCCGGTGAAGGAAAATGTTGCTGAATGAGTCAGGAACAGGAGAGAGAGAGAGAGAGTCCTCTGTCCACATGAATCCTATCTTAAGTATCATGCACTTTTCAAGTTATGCCCCTGGGCTCAGTCTTTTTCAAAAAAGCTTTTTGCAGAGGGGTGTGAATTCACAGGTGGACCACAGATTTGGGTAGGTGCCTCAGGGCATGTCATTCAGATGCTTTTTTGCAGAGGGCTGTGAAATGACAGGAGACCTCCAGAGGGTGGGTACCTCAGGGGGAATGTCCTGCCACTAGCTCTAAGATCAAAGAGGTCCTGGTCCTTGGCAGTTCCCAAGGACATGTCACTTTGGAAGTAAGTCTTTTATCTTAAAGTCCAGGCTTTTGCCATCCCTGTGCTATTATATGCTAACACTAAACCTACCACACTTCCTCCCTCTCACCAATAATATTATCTCAGTGGTAGAACAATTGCCTAGCATACTGTCCTTCAATCCACAGCATTATTTTTAAAAAGAGAAACAAGGAAAGATAGAATAGGGGAAATTAATGTTGGTATTGCATCTATGTGTGCTATATCCTGAGCTGGATATATGCCCTTTCCAAAGAGAGCAATTTGAAACATGTTTTCAGCTCTGCCTGGGAGATGAGAAAATCATGGATTGTGATTGGAGGAGTGAAGATGAGATCTGAATTCAATGCGACTTCTACCAAAATCTCTTTATCAAAATGCTCATAAAATGTCAAAACCTAAAATAACTTTAGGAGCTTTTTCCATCTGTACACATTTGGTTGTAAATAGGCAGAGTTATAGGAACAGTTAAAAGTGAAAGTCAGAGGAGAGGATTGGAGTTGACAGAGGTGTATGTGCTGCATTTAGTTATTGGAAGTTCACTAGAGAAATAATGGTCACTTTAAAACTTTTCAAAGAACTTTCCCTTCACTTTTTCCATGTAATTTCACTAGTCCATGTCACTAGGGATAACTAGATAAGGCAATTAAGGAACTACCAAAGCTAGGAAGAGATATATTATTAGGGCAAAACTTGAAATAAGAGATGTTATGCCCAAAATATCATGAGACTATGAGAACAGTGACTACATCAAGCTAAACTCTATAGGAAAAATGGTCAAGGCCATACTCTGGAAGACCATGTGAAACATCAAGTACACAGCATCATTAAACAGGTGGGACTGAAGATAGAGTCAGATGTCAAGAAATTGAGATCAAGTGAAGATGAGAAAGGAACAAAGGCCAATGGGTGAAAGCTGAAGGCTGGAGGTAAGGTTTGACATGAGCTCTTCAGATCACTGTGGAAATGCTCACTTTCCTCTCTGAAGATGTATCCTATTATGTAGGTCGATAGCTCTGCCTTAAAGCTGAAGACTTTGTTAATTTTGGCATTTGAGTTTCAGCATAATATGGTATTATGTAATCTATGCTTTTAAAATAACAAAATTGAGTCTGAGATTGACTTAGTTTTCAGTGATAATACATGTGAGTGTGCAGGGGTAAGTTGAATTGATAGGAATAGCAGAGGCATAGGTGAGTACTTTGGTACTGTTCATGGGAATGCCACTACTGGCTGCTGGGACAGCACAGATGTAAAGGAACAAAATTCTCCTAATTTCCACAAGCCCAGATATGGATGAAAGCTGGGATTTAAAGTTTCTTTGTTGATGCCTTGCTCCATAGCAAAATATTTCAGTCAATTCAGGAAAGTCTCCTTTCTTCCATGTAGTATGACAGCTCCTACATAAGGGGTATGAGACAGGAATAGACTCGAGCCCTGATGCTATAATGGCACCTACTGGGTCTAGTCTTTGCTGCCTATGTTTCTATAGCTCAGTCAGTATCTTCCAAGTACACAGGCTTATTTTTTGTCACACGGTGGAGAGTAACAAATCTTGGTGGGCAGGGATCTCTAGTCTAAGTGAAAAGAGTTAGTGTTTGTATGCTCACTCTGTTTATTATTTGTTCAAGTCTTGATTCAAATTCTGCTTTTGGAATGCAGACAACTGACACTTAATAATTTATCAAGCTCATGCAGATTACATTGAAATGGATACAGATCCTTCTTTTTGAATCAAGGTACTCTTACATGAGACTTCTTGGACTGTTCTTGTTGTTTCCTATAATAAATAATATATGTGGGGTACTGTGTGAGGATATTGTGAATTTCTCTGAGGCATTCCTCCTAGTGTTCACAGGCTGGGTTTGATTTTTCTGTACCAAATATACAGGGCTGCAAAGTATCTAAATGACTGGGTATGATTTTGACTCCTTCATCAGAAATTATAGCTAAGGCCAGGTCAGTCTGAAACGAAGAGAAGTCAATTGCTGGTAAGTGACCTCATCACTGGCAGACACTCTTTTGTAGAATATGTATAACTTTACATGTTTTAGTAACATTTGATGAATGCTGGTAAAATATTCTGGTAGTATTGACCTACTAAAGATGGTTTTCTTATCACTATAATAATTAAGTAAATTTTTAGAGTTCAGTGATAAAGAATAATTCTCTTCTTATTCACATTATTTTGTGTCCTATTCCAATGCAATGTATGAAGGTTGGATGCTATAAGTTGCTTTGCATGAGACTGTAAGTCATTTTAGTTTTGTAGTTATCTTATTCCAGAGAGAATTCTACCATATATATTATTGTAGCATCTACACTATTTCTTTTTATCTGCAAACAAAAAGGCTTGAGGTGCCTTTGAATGGAATTAAGGTTGGGTTTCAGTCTTCATTATCACCTTAAACCAATCACCTAAATTCCTTGACATTTGGGTTCTTTCTCTGAAAAATGGGTATAGACTACCTGCTTTATGAAGAATGTACCTTAACCTTTTCCTATGTAATAAATTATTTCTACAGCTTCTGTGAAAACCTGGTGTTAGGCTAGTGGAAGTCAGGAGTGTATAATAAGATAAAAAAGAAGTTTTTTTCTCACCTCAGCTAAATTTCCAGTTCTAAAAGCTGGATTGTTTTTAGATTGTAAAAGATCTGTTATCAGATCTTTCAAATTTTATGTTATTTCTCACATATTGTTAATTTCTTTGAGTCTCATTCATTTATGTGTGTGTGTGGGGGGGGAGAGAGAGAGAGAATATGTCTTCACAAAGAATATACTTACTTACTTTCTCATGTTGAGATGGCAGAGTCCAAGATGGAGAAAGTGGTATCTCTGACAGGCAGAAGAATAGAAAGCCCTGGCTGCAGGAAACAGATTTGGACACTAAAGTCTTGAAATTTCCATGACCATTTGATCCAGCATCTAGTAATGCTGACTCCATTATCAAGGAGATATCATCCATATTGCCAGGAATATAAACAGCATTTTCTTTTGTAAAGTATACCATCCTTAGTTACTTCTTTTCTGGGATTTCTTGTAAGTGTAATCATACAGTTTAAGTCTTTCATGTCAGTCTTTGGGTCAGTAAAATAGCATTTGCTAATAGGATTCATGCAAGTTTTTTTGTTTTGTTTTGTTTGTTTGTTTTTTCTTTTTTTTGAGACAGAATTTCTCTGTGTAGTCCTGGCTGTCCTGAGGTCACTTTGTTGACCTGGCTGGACTCAAAGTTATACAGATTCACCTGACTCTGCCTTTTGAATGCTCAGATTAAAGGCATGTGCCACCATACCAAGATTTCATACAAGTTTTTGAATGCCCATTTATTTTATTTAATATTATCCTACTGTATCTATCCATCCATCCATCCATCCATCCATCCTTCCATCCATCCATCCATC
>CAJQZJ010009486.1:325059-342778 GCA_907164525.1 Lophiomys imhausi | reverse complement strand
ATCCATCCATCCATCCATCCATCCATCCTTCCATCCATCCATCCATCCATCCATCCATCCATCCATCCATCCATCCATCCATCCATCTATCTATCTATCTATCTATCTATCTATCTATCTATCTATCTATCTATCTATCTATCTATCTATCTATTTATCTATCTATCATTTACCTATTATCTATACACACATACAATGTATATCTATTTAAATCTATATCTATCTATATTTATCTATATCTATATATATCACAAATTGTTTATTCCATTAATAATTGGGCTGCCTGCCATTTTTGGTTCTTAAAATATTGTTCCAAACATGCCTCCCACCACCACAACACCACATCTCTTCAGCCTGTAATTTCTGAAACACTCTCAGACCTTCTGTTAACTACTGGGACCACCCCAGATCATCCAACCCCCCATTCAGACTTGTAACTGCTGAGACAAGCCAACTCTGCCCAGGGGCTTATAACTGGTGCAGCACCCCTCCACACCCCCCCCCCAAACCCACAACCTGTCCAGGGAGGTGACTTGTAACTACTGTGATGTACCTTCCCTGGCTTGTAACAGCTAAGACACCTCTCCACACCCTCTAACTACTGAGTCCCCATCCCCTTGTAACTGTTGAGACATTCCCCACTACCCCACACCATCCTCCTACACCATCACCCCTCCCCCAGGCTTGTAAGTGCTCAGACACCTCCCCAGTCCCAGGCCTGTAACAACTGAGTCCTCAGCCCCTGACTTCTTCACTTTCTTAATAGTATCTCTGAAGAGGTAGTAAAATCAGTATCTATAATTTTTGTTCTGTAGTTTTTGATTAATGGATTTGGTGTCCTGTGGTAGTTTGAATAAGAATGGTCCCTATAGGCTCATATTTTTAATGTTTAGTTATCAGGGAGTTGCACTTCTTGGGAGGGATTAGGAGATTGTAACCTTTTTGGAGGAGGTGTAGCCTTGTTGGAAGAAAGTGTCTCTAGAGGTGAACTTTGAGGCTTCCAGGGCCCAAGCCCAGCCCAGTTTCTCTCCTCTCTTCCTGCTGCCTGAAGATCCAGATGTAGAACTCACAACTTCTCCAGCACCATCTACCTGCATGCAGTCATGTTCCTCATTTTAGGACAATGGACTAACTCTGAAACTGTAAGACAGTCCTAATCAAACACATTCTTTATAAGAGTGCCATAGTCATGGTGTCTTTTCACAGCAATTGAGCACTAAGTCATGCCCTGAGAAATCTTTGTCTTTCCCAAAGTTGAAACAGTTTGTTTTGTACTGGAGTTTAAATTAAATACATTTGTTAATTAGTTTCTTAATGGATGTGCAAGAATTGGGGTTTGAATTTAAAAACAAAATGATTTTCATCAGTTCTTTAAAAGGCACAGGGAAAGCAGCATTGTGTTAATTCTTATAAATCAACCAGACAGGGCATAAATAATACAACAGGTAAGGCAAGGTTACATAAATATTACTATTGCTCACCTTTTTTTCCCTTTTATGGTTCTAATAAAAATAGTTCTAGGGTTAAATATTTGTTGATAAAGGTTCACCATATTTTCTTCATTTAGTTTCTTAATACCATTCAGCTCTCTCCCATTCCTGACAGCTCTGGCCATTTTATTGTGTCTGTAGTTAATTTATAGTTCCTGAAGGAATATCTCCCAGAAAAATATGCTTGTCTGGTTAAAAGCTATGGCATATTAGAGACTGAATTTTTCAATACTCCAGAAGGCTGCAAAACCAATTTCTTAAATCAATGATTATATTCAAAATGCTTTTATATAATTAATTTAAAAATAATGCTAATCTCATATTATAGTTATACTGTCTTTCTTTAAACTACATGTATAGTTTTAAAATGGCCACACTTTGAAAATTTGTCAGTTTTATTCTTCCTAGATGTTGATTTTTTCCCCCAAGCAGCTTTTATTCTCTAAGGCTGCATTTTAGTTTATATGTAAATTAAATTACACCTAGTTACAATTAAAATAGCTGTGAGTCCTGTAGCTATTTCCCCACACTAAATCTTTTCTTGCTTAATCTTCTCACAAGAGAGAGAGAGAGAGAGAGAAACCTGTTTGGCATTCCGTGGATGTTAGACTCCTGCAGATAATACATCTTAACTGGTCTGGGTGACGGTTTTGTTGCATAAAAGAACTAAGCAAGGGAGGGATTTGTGATTTTTGAATTCTAGAAATAGTATGATGGAAAAACTAATGATCCCCAGCAGAGTTCAGTATTTTTGTGAGATCTATTGGGAAAAATAGAGTGTTGTTTTCCCCCTGCCATGAATCCCCTGCTTTTCTTAGACTCTGGAACACAGTACTGGTGAGAAGCAGTGTGCCTATGGCTTGTTATGTTTCATTAAACAAATGTTCCCACATTTGTTTAATCAGTGAATCCCAAGCATCAAAGAATGTAGCACTACAGTTTGTGTTCATTTTCACTCATTGGAAAGTCTTCCATTCCATTTCCCTTTTGTTTCCCAAATTAGTAAGTAGTAATTTAATGTAAATGCCACAGATCTTTCTTTGGAGTAATTTAAAATTTTCCCAAGTTTTTCTGTGAATGATATATATTATTGATTCCTTAAACTTTCTGAGATTTATTTTCACTTTTTGTTCCCCATCCCCCCATGTTACTGAACATGTTCTATAAAAGCAGTTGGGACCTCTTGATGCATGAAGAATCCAAATGCCATCATTTGCTTACCTTTACCTTTAGTTAGAATCTTCCCAGGGAACATGTTAATTCTGATGGAATTTTGGCTTCTCAGAGTCACCAGTACATCCTCCTGATAGGAAGTTTGTAATCCATGCTAGCAAATTCCAAATATGGTGGCAAAGAAGAGGGGATGGGGTAGGAAGTTATATCCTTGAGATTTTAGTAAAATTCAATCAAACTGGAAATCTTTCCAAAGACTCACAACACCACCCTTGGCCTTATTGAACACACTACATTATAGGCATCCAGAACATGCCTTTCATAACTGTCCTTACTTGGTTAACTTTTTTTCCTATAAAGCAAGGACATTCTACATGAATAGTAGGGAAATGAAGGAACAAATATGACTGATGTGAGGTTACACACCTAATGAAGAGAAGAAAAGTGAATTAAATTGAGTTTTCCTAGTTCCCATGTACACCCCCAAAACTGTTAGGAACATACATTTACGAAAAGGCTTTTTTTTTTCTCCTTTAAAATTACTGTGAAACCTCAGTTGCAGTTTGGTTTTATGTTCCTTTGACAATTTGTAGCTACACACACACACACACACACACACACACACACACACACACACACACACGTGGGCACTTGTCCCCATCCCTATTCTTCACCCCACCCTGAAAGAAAATCCTTGAAATTGTATTCTACAGTTTTTAGACATTACTTGTAAATAAAATGAACAGAAACATAGGGGTATCAGGCTTAAGCCAGCGTGAAATTTGCCATGTGAGAGAGCCAAACCTCACCAACACCCCCCCCCCTGCCAAGGGGCTTGCAGGAGTAGGGATGTGCACAGCACCACCTCTCCTGCTAGTATCTTGCTTTGATTGTGGCTGCATCTTGTTATAGGGACTGAGGATTAGCTTTCCAACACATTGCCTTCTACAAACTGGAAATAGCTATGGCTAGAGATGTAGAGATTTTATTTAAAATGAAAAAAAAAATTGACAGTGATCCCTCTCTAGTTCCCATCCCCAAAATATTTATGCATTTTTGATCTCTTGTCTCAGAAAGGACATGCTGTTTTGTGCTCTGGATTTGACCACATCTGATTTCATAAGTAATGATTTCTATGTAACAGAGGGATGATAAGCAGCTGTTCTGCTGCTACTCTACTATCTCTAAAACTGGCAAAGATCTGTTGCCCCAGTGCAGTGTAAAGAATGCTTGTGGGGGGCATTTTTCCCACCCACAGTTATCAGCTCTCTTTACCAAGCATTTTGTTCTATATATGTTGGGGCATGCCAATGTCAGCTAAATTTTAGCTCTACTAAAAGTTTTCACTGAAAACTTAAAATGAATCAGTTGCATAAAATGCTGTTCACAGTTTGTGATGGTTCTGTCTGGTCCTGCCATTGTTCCACGGCATTCCCAAAAAGTAAAAGTCTTGTTGAGTAGGGATGTGTGAGGAAGACAATTTTCTAGTTAACTCAATTTACCAGTTAATTGTGATGTAATGTGATAGCCCTTTTTGGTTCAGACTTTGAAAAATATTTTCCCTCCCTCCCTCCTTCTCTCTCTCTGTTCCTTTCTTTTTCTTTTCTTTTGTTTCTTTTATAGAATTTTTTCTCATACAATACATCCAAACCACAGTTTCTCTTGTCTCTAATCCTCCCAGCTCCTCCTCCCCACCTTCGCTCTTCCTCAGATCCCCTCTGCCTCTGAAAAGAGCAGTTTTCCAAGCAACAACAGGCAAACACCCAAGCAAGACAAAAAAGACACAATAAGACAAGACAAAAGTCCTCATATTGAGGCGGGAAAAGACAACCCAGTAGGAGGAAAGGAGTCCCAAGAGCAGGAAAAAAAAAGTCAGAGATAACAGGACTCCTCTCACTTTTAGGCATCCCACAAAATCACCAAGCTAATGGTCACAATATATATGTACCCTTGCAGGCTCTGTGCTTTCCTCAAGGAAGCTGTTGATTGAGGAACTCTGGGTTCTTTTTTCATTTCCTTGAAGTTCCTGAGAGAGCTCTGCCTGTAGGCTTGCCACTGGGTATCTCTGAGCTTATTTTTATATTCTTTTGTGAGCTCAATTTCTGCCTTCTTTAGATACTATTGGATCTAGGACAACTTCTTTATCTTCTATAAGCCCTAGTTCCATCACTTGTAAAAAGAATAACTATCTCAAAGGAATAGTGTCAGGGAAAATACATGAAATCATACCAATGCCATTGCAAATTTGTCACCCATCTGAAAGTGAATCATAATGTCATTAATACTCCTTCAACTCTTAGTTCTTGCTAGCCCTCAACACATACTTTGGTAATGGCCTTTCTTTGTGTAAGTATAATACAAATAAGATTATTTTCATGCCATGTGCATTTCTTTTGTAGAGGCAGTTTACTTATACTATAGGAAAAACTATCATAGGTTAGCTATGGATTAGAGTATACATGAAGTACATGATGTCCTTTGCAAATGTACTGTTATAAAGAGGGAAGATACTTCAGTTAGATAGCTCAGTCAGATTCACTAATTCATGAGTTGGAATTCTAAATGCCTCTTTTGACTTTTAAAAAGTCCTCAGTAATGTGTGTTGTGACTTCAAACTGCACAGTGAAGTGGCTGATGGTGGGAGAGTGGTGGTAGTAGATTACCTAACTACCTGATTAGACTGTTTTCCTGCTTCTCTCTTTTTTTTCTCCTCTTTCCTCTTTCTTCCCAAAGATGAGCATGGCAGGAGAAGAGAAGAAAATAGCTAGCTGGCTATCAGGGCCCTCCGAGTCATCTTCTCCACCATGTAAGAGTAGTGTACAAAGGTCACCTTCTAAGGCCTTCAGAGGGAACACTTTGACCTTACTGCTGAATCACTTTTCCAGAAAGTGCCATGAGATCATGTGTCATTTTATGAACTTCTGGCCTGGTCAAGCTGATGTAATGTGTTATTCTATTTTAGGCTAAAATATGTGCTCTCTGAAAGCAAACTATTTACAGTCTGTTAGGGACATTTTATTTCTTTCCTGAAAAAAAAATTAAGGTGTATTTGAAATAATGAATCACAGGGAAAATATAGAATTTATCAGTTATCTTTTTATTAGTACATTGTGTTTTAAAAGCATATTAAAACAAAGTTACAATTCATTGCAGTCAGTTGTTTTTGATACATATTTGCGTCTCATTAATTAGAAGTCTGCAATTTGATTAGCGAATTATTTCAAATGACTGTGAAGTTTGTTTTGCACATGTAACAACTAAGTTTTAGTTTCATTGCTTTAAAGATGGGTACTGTAATCTTACTAAATGTACTATGGCTGATTTCTTACAACTTTGTTTCACAATAAATATTTTAATATTAATTTGTTAATCACTTAAAGATTTAAAATATGCTTAAGCCTATAAAGCTAACTCACTAGAAAAGAAGACAAGTCACCTTAAAAAATCAAATTATGTGTTAAAATATTTTACTATTGTTGATATGCAATTTAATTATGGCTCATGTTAGATCATGATGGGCTTAAATTAACCAATGTAGGTTGTGAAAATTAAAACATTTAAATCTTGAAAGGACCAAACCACAGACTTATAATACTGGGTCAATGGGGGCAGGAGACGGTGGGGGAAAGGAGGAATAAATTCCAGAAATTCACTTCAAGGATGGTATTTTGCTATTGTGTGTCATGAACCCACAAAAAGAATTCTGTCACATTTTCATAGACCTCCACAGAAGAATATTATATAATTCACAGTTTATAGTTACATGATTTAAAATGAAAGTGCTAAATTAGCTCATGTTCTATTTCTATAACAAATCACTTGCATTTCAGGACTTATAAAGAAAGCGATGCATTTGATTTACACTTATGAAAGCTGAAGAACACAGCACTATATATGCTTAGTTCTGTTAAGTTCTTTATGCTATATGGCATCGGAATGGCAGTACCACATGTGGAAGATGTCAGACAGGACAGGAAGCTTGAGACCCAATGGACTAGCCTTTCTTTTTAAGGAATATTTAAAAATGATATTTAGTGTATATGTGTGTGTGTGTGTGTGTGTGTGTGTGTGTGTGTGTGTGTGTGTGTAGATCAGAGGACAACTTTTGGGAGTTGGTACTCTCCTTATACCATGTGGGTCCTTGGGATTGAACTCAAGTTATCAAGCTTGTTAGCAAGCACCTTTACCACTAAGACATCTTACCAGGTCCACTCTTTCTCTTTTCACAATTCATTATATGAGGGACAGAAAACTGATATCCTGACAATGGTCAGGATTTATGATGGGCTATTTGATATTTGAGACCATCACTATTGCCTCTAAGAAATGTGCTTTTGTTTTTGGTTGTGTTTTTTTTCCCCAGTTACCTTAGAAGGAATGATACCCTGAATTTTTACCAACAACCTTTTCCTTACTTGCAAAAGTATTTATTAGACTTTGTGTGTGTATGTGTGTGTGTGTGTTCTAAGGAAGGTTGAGGTTGGGATGAATGGTCATATAGTATGAGAGCCTGTTTGCTTGTGGTTCTAGATGAGAAAGACCTTCCTTGACAGGTTCCTTACCCTGACCTCCCTCCAGGGTTTGAAGGAACTTCAAGGGAGAACTATCTTTAAAGATTGTGATGACAAAAAGAGCTAGCATTTCTGGGGTGCTTTCAGCTTTCACACACACTGACTCATTTGATTGTTATAAAAACTGCATGAGGTAGATTTTACAATTACTCATATTTTATGGATTCTAAAACTGAAGCAATTATAAAAATAACTACAAAGTATGGTTAGCAAGTAAGAGTTAGTTTCTGAACCCAGACAAACTGGCTCTACAGCTTAACCAATACTTTCTGTTTGCTTGGGACCTTTCATGTGAACAATAAAATTTGGGGGTGTTACACTATAGAGGGAAAGAAATCAGAAGCATGTAGAAGTTACCTCTGACACATCACCCAGTTTAATTTTCCCTCAGATCACTTTTCACTGTTTTGGAAGATCATCTTGATCTCATGTTCTCTCTCAGGAGTTGGAATCTATTTCTTTCATCTCTGTTAAGACATACCACTACAGTTTCGTGTGTCCTTTCTCTAACTCAATTTAATTTACAGACAAATGAACAAACAAACCAAATAAACAACAACAACAAAAAAAAACAAACTGATTCAAGGGCTGTATATACAACTCAACTGAAAAATGCTTGCCTTGCAAATGCCAAGGCTCTTGCATAGGGTGTGTCGGGAGAGAAATGAACAAGTCAAGCTGTAAAATCACCAACCAAACCAAAACAACAATAATAATGACAGTAATAGCAGTAACAACAGAGCCCCCACAGAACTGGATCTACAAAAGAAAATAACTAAGCACAAATAGTTTTAAAGTTGAAATGAACATTTCAGGTGACGGAACATACAGTTAATTTAGAATGTTGTTGTTTTTGTTTTAAAAAAACTAAAATATTCCAGTAATTTGATTTTACCAATGAAGACCCAGGAGCTAGATACTGGGTTGAAAACCTGCTAGTTCAGAGAGGCTGAAAAACACCCAGCTAATTCATGATTTTCTCCTTTCTGATAGCTGAGTAGTGTTCCATAACTGGATGTTTACATGTAGAAGAATGCAAATAGATCCATATTTATCACCTTGCACAAAACTTAAGTCCAAGTGGATCAAAGACCTTAACATGAAACGGGACACACTAAACCTAATAGAAGCGAAAATGTGGAAAAGCCTCAAACTCATTGGCACAGGTGACAACTTCCTGAACAGAATACCAATAGCTTAGGCTCTAAGTTCAACAATCAATAAATGGGACCTTATGAAACTGAAAGCTTCTGTAAGGCAAAGGACACTGTCTTTAGAACAAAATGGCAACCTACAGATTGGGAAAAGATCTTTATCAACCCCACATCTGAAAGAGGGCTAATATCCAAAATTTGTAAAGAACTCAAGAAGTTAAACACCAACAAACCAAATAATCCAACAAAAATGGGAATAGAGCTAAACCAAGAATTCACAAAAGAGGAATCTCTAATGGCCAAGAGATACTTCATCGGAGAAATGCAACTCAAGATGACCCTGAGGTTCCATCTCATACCTGTCAGAGTGGCTCAGATCAAAAACTCAAATGACATAGCCGGGCGGTGGTGGCGCACGCCTTTAATCCCAGCACTTGGGAGGCAGAGGCAGGCGGATCACTGTGAGTTCGAGACCAGCCTGGTCTACAAAGTGAGTCCAGGACAGCCAAGGATACACAGAGAAACCCTGTCTCGAAAAACCAAAAAAAAAAAAAAAAAAAAAACTCAAATGACAGCACATGCTGGTGAGGTTGTGGAGAAAAGTGATCACTCCTCCATTCCTGGTGGGAGTGAAAACTTATACAACTATGAAAATCAGTCTGGTGATAGCTTAGAAAATTTGGAGTAACTCTACCTCAAGATCCAGCCATACCACTTCTGGGCACACATACAAAAGATTCCTCACCAAGCCACAAGAGTATCTCCTCAACTATGTTCATAACAGCTTTATTTGTAATAGCTAGAAACTGGAAAAAACCCAGATGAAGAAGGGATTAAAAAATACCGAAAGCTAAAAAAAAGCCCAGAAGAACTTAAAGGAAGAATCTTTGAAGGAGAAAACCTTTCAAAGGAGCAAACCTTCTGAAGGAGAAAACCTCTGAAGGAGAAAATCCAAAGGAAGAAGAACTCCAGAGTCCTTCTCTCAGAACAAGTAGTATATAATACATTGTAAATGTTGCTTTCATTTTGAAGTTTAAGACAATGAGTGAACTTGAAATGATCAGGCTATTTTCATATTGCTGGAAATTTCTTATTAAACTCAGTTTTCACCAGAGAGATGGAACCTCTGTGATGATATGGATGATCAACTTATCAGGAGCAAGATGGAAAGCAAAAAAACAAAACAAAACAAAACAAAACAAACAAACAAACAAACAAACAAAAATAAAACACAACAAAAAAATTCTTTTGGGCCATCAAGGGAGTAAGCATGAAAGCAACTACATATAAGTAAGGGAATGCTAAAAAGCACTTGGAAAGAAGCACCAATGCCAAAGTTTCCTTGCATGAAATGCAACACAAGTTCAGACTTCTAAACTCTAGGTACCTCTAACCTTTGGCTCTTTTATGTCTCTATTTTTTTTTCTCGACTGACAGACCACATGCCAATGTGCAATCCAGAATCCCTCACCCTGGTGATTTATAGCTTACAGCTGCTTCACTGTCTTAGACATGGCAAGTGCTTTTCAGATGTCTTCAAAACTGGGGGAGAGTGGGAGAGTGTTAATGTGAACTTGAATGGCTGCAGGAGAAAAAAAAGTTGATGAAAAAAATCAGCTGAGTTCAACTCCAAAGCTTTCCATTGATCTTTGCTTTCATGGCCAAGCAAAATGTTTGGTTTATTTCACAAGCTAATTGGGTGTGTGAAAGGCTACTTGGCATTTGCTATTGACTGAACCCAACAAAAGTGATCACCAAGCTGGATAATCAATAAGGTATCGATTACAAGCACATGATTGGATTAGCCATTTGATCAATGACGTGTGCTAATATATTAACAAGCAAATTACCAAGCAACCCTTACAAACAGAATGCTGACTCTGATTCCATTTTCAAACCAGTGAGATCTAATGACCCACCAAGTACAAGGGGTTAGTAATACAAATCAACATCTGGAAGTATTTTTTCCCTTGAAGATTTCTTTCCTGCCAATGAAAATGCTTCCTTAACTGAGATTCAAATTTAATGACAATTAGGAAGTAGTTTCCCTTGGACACCTAATTTCCAACCAGATTTCATTCACCAGGAAGTGGGCTTTAGAACCCCAGATAAAATAACCTCTAAAACTCTGGGAAAACTTAGCCAATATCAAAAAAGATAAGCACAAAGAGGTCCAGAATAGCTACTTTCTGTCTCAAAGTGTTGGTGCATGGGCTTCCAGATTGGTTACCCTGTGATCCTTCATGACAGAATCTCCTGTCTCTTGATCCTCCTTATAGATGGCAGATATCTTCCCAGCTCTCATTTTTAAATTAACCTATTGTCTAACTACTGTAGTTGAAGAATGGAAAGAAACACACATATATGTATACATGTGTGAGCACTTGTGTGAGTGTAAGCTCATTTGTGTGTATGTGCACATGAATGCAGAATTGTAGCCATTAACAAAAATTATGCAGAGACAGAATGTTTATTGTTCCTTTATTCACTATACTTAAGAATTGAAATTAATCTCATTATCAATCAACAGACAAATGGATGAAAGTTTAGTGTGTATATACAAAAAATGAAATACTACTGTTCTTTAAAGAAAAATGAAGTTAATACATTTGCAGGAAAGTGTATCCACTTAGGATTTAGGATGTATAATATTACACATGGTCACACAATCTCAGAAATAAATAAATCATGTATTCTTTCTCCTATGTGGAATATAGCCAGTAATATATGCATATACAAGTGTGCATGTGGGAACAATATAGCAAGAAGAAAAGAGAACAAGAAATACAAGGATATGAGGAAGAACTGCTTGCAGGCAATATACTTCAGTTTATAAATAAAGCTAAATGCTTTTCTAGTTCTAATTCTATCATGAATTTCTGGGAGGCTGTGATAGATGATAGCATAAATTTAATTTTCACAGCTTCCAATTTGAATGCCAGTTCTAACTGTATATGAGTTCACTACGTTTTATTGGTCTGGTAAATTTTGGTATGTATTTGAGTCTGGTGAATTTTGGTGTGTGATGTTTTTATTTATTTTCAGGACTTATTATAGTAAAGAAAAAGAAAATATCTTCCACTTAAAAATAATACTTCCTTAGAATGTATTATTATGTGTAGATGATTCTATAATTGATCTTACAAAGGAAAAGCCACAAAACAAGGTTCTCTCATCCTTCTTTCCCTGTGATTGGGTAAACCATTTATTCTATTGATTGTACTCTCTCCGATTCCCTAAGTGGAAACCACTTTGCTCACTTTTCCTCTTAATCCTTTTGCTTTTAAGAAACCCTTTCCCCCCTTTGCCTCAGGGAAGCTGAACCGATTAGTCTGAATTCTCCAGTGTTATTTGTAGACTGGAAAGGTCTCCTAGGCCCGGAGGCAGCATGTCAACCACAGCAGCACTGAGGCCAGGCAAGGCGGGCTCCCGCAGCGCAGCATGGAGCGACAGGGTCCAGCCTTACCAGGCACAGGCAGGTTGCAGCTGACTAAACAGCCAGCAGGGCTGGTCAGGACAGGAGGGAGAAGGGGAGAAGCTGTCAATCACCACCACAGAAGCACAGGCAAGAAATACAATATCTGAAAGAGATTTGTTAGTTCCAAGACTTTAAGGTGAACCAAGGTTTAGTTTGCCTGAGGCTAAAGCACTTAAAGCCCGAGGGGCCACAAACAGACCCTATGCCAATCCTACCCCCAACACCTCCTTGACATTTGGTGGTTTCAATTTTGTATTTAAGTAGCAGATTCAGAGCCACCAGGAATACCTGGTGATATTTTCATAAGAATTGCCTTTCTTTTTAACTTAAAATTGATGAAATCCAATGATCACATGTGACAATCCTCTCAGACCCATTCCTTTGTGATACTGCTTTGTGTGTAAAGCGCCATTCTCTTTCTATATGAGTATGTATCCACATGAAATTAGTGAATGACAGTTAAATACTGTGGTGGTCCCTGAAACTATGAAATCACCACATTTAGAGTTTATAGATTCTCCAAGGCAACTTACCACAAGGTGAGATTTCATAGGTCAAGCATAACTGGTATCTCATATACCTAAACTATGGTATTGTGATCTATATAGCTAGGATAATTCTTTTAGTCATCAAGTACTGCATCCCTGTTAAGAAACAAGATGATCCACATTAGCAGTAAAATTCTTTCTAATTAATTTTTGCATTCATCAAAAGCTTTAAGAAGGCTGTTAAAGAATATTGAACATCTTATGACTGTAAGACAGGTGTCTGTAATGCTATGAACCCCCACCCCCATTGAAATATTGCTGATTAATTCTTCTGAAAGAACTTACTTTCCTCTACTGTGGTTAATTTCATGCTTTAATTGGTGACACTGTCATATTTCTCCAGCAAGACCCCACTGTATGGCTGTTGACTTAGCTATATAGCTGTCAACCTAGCTGATGGCTGTTGGTAGTAATGATTTCCATTGGAAGGCAAGATGAGTGAAAGAGAAAAATTTCCATGTTCAGGAATTAATTTGGGGAATTGTGACAATTTTACTAGGCAAGAAACAGAAATTTTAAGGGACTTATCAAAATTAGGTATGAGAGTTTATAACACCTTGGTTGTCTAAGTGTGTGACTCGTCGAATCTACAATTTATTTTAAAAAATTTTAAAGATTTATTTATTTATTTTATATATATATATATATATATATATATATATGAGAATTCTATCTGCAAGTACCTCTGCATGTCAGATGAGGGCATCAGATTTCATTATAGATGGTTGTGAGCCACCATGTGGTTGCTGGGACTTGAACTCTGGACCTCTGGAAGAGCAGAAATTGCTCTTAACTGCTGAGCCATCTCTCCAGCCCTTTTGAAATTTTTTTTGAATCTAAATTGTCTCATTTTATCTACTTCAATGTTGCTCAATAATGGTTAATAGCCATTTCCATCACTTTGAAATTAGTTGTGTTTTATAATACCATAGTTTCCTTCACATTTATAGAGTTTCATTTACCTGCATAAAAATTTATAGATTTCCTCATTTGGATGGAGTTAAAAGATATATTCTTTTGCCCATTTTATTCAAGTAGGGGGTCATATTCCTGGAAAGAAGAGATGCCATTCTTGAAAGGTGACTATCACTGGTTGCAATAGATAGCTCAAGCGTTATCCTGTGTTGGATTAATGGTTAATGAAAATCAAATGCAAAGGTGGACAGTTGCCTGAAGCATGCAAAAATGATGTAACTTACAAGAAGATAAATTGGTTCTAATAGAAGGTTTTTTTATTTGAAGGGAAAAACAAAACATATGATATGAAAGTGGGGGAAATTAGGAGTAGTGTGTTTTGAACAGGGTAGGAGATAAGTGTAGGGGAGGGGAGAGAGTGAGCTAAAACTAAGGACATATGAATCATCATATGGAAGCCAAATACTTATAAGCTAACTATAAAATATGTTATAAAACATTGAAAAGTTTATAATTCTGTCTTAGTCAGTGTTCTATTGCTGTGAAGAGACACCATGACCACTTCAGTTCTTTAAAGAAAGCATTTACTTGAGGATTGCTTACAGTTTGAGAGGTCTAATTCATTATTATCATGGTGAGAAGCAAGGCTGCATGCAGGAAGACATAGTGCTGGAGAGGTAACTCAGACTTCTATATCTGGATCCACAAACAATAGGAAGAATGAGAAACTGAACCTGGCTTAGGTTTTTATAACCCCAAAGCCCATCTCCAGTGACACACTTCCTCCAACTATTATGCAGGTGGGCATATCTTGCCTGGCAGATTGTTATTGTGGGTTATAGGGTTCAAAACTGGGTGGTACCAGTGATGCCTTGATCCCTTAGCAGCCTGCATAGCACCTGAAGAATTATGAAAGCTATCCAGCAGGGAGGAAGCCTCCAGCTCAGTTTCAACATCTTTGCAGAGAATAGCAGTGAATGCAGAGACTTATGAATCCTTTTTGTTTGTTTGTTTATTAATTTATTTATTTTACATTCTGAACATAGTCCCCTCCATCCTCTGCCCTGGGACCCGCCCTCCTGCCCTTTCCCCCATATCACTCATGGGGATACTCCTCTATCCCACCCCAGAACATCAAGTGACATCAGAACTGACTGAATCCTCTTCTATTGCAGCCCTGTTAGGGGAAGTGGCCAAAAATCAGGCATCAGAGACAACCCCTACTCCACTTGCTAGGGAACCCACATGATGAGGAAGCTGCTTATTGGTTACATAGTGTAGGGGCCCTAGGTCCAGTTCATTCATCCTCTTTGCTTGATAGTTCAGACTCTGTGAGCCCCATGAGCCTAGGTTAGTTGTCTTGCTGTAGAGTTCTTATCCCCTCTGAGGTTTTCTATCTTATACCCTATTCTTCCACAAGACAGCCCATGTTCTGCCTAATGTTTGGCTGTGAGTCTCAGCTTCTGTTTGGATCCTCTTCTGCATGAAGGTTCTCAGAGGACAGTTATGCTATACTCTTATCTGTAAGTATAGCAGGGTATTGTTAATAGTGATAGGGTTGGCTCTTTCCTTTGGGGTAGGTCTCAGGTTGGGCCTGTTGTTGGCTGGACATTACCTCAATTTCTGGTGTATCTTTATCCCTGCACTTCTTGTATACAGGGTAAATTTTGGGTTGAAGGTTTTGTGGGTGGGTTGATGATCCCCTCCCTCACCTAGAAGTCCTACCTAACTAGAAGGAGGCCTTTTCAGTCTCAGTATCCCTTGCTACTAAGCATCTCAGCTAGATTCACCCCCATGTCCTCCCAGGGGCCTACCTTGTTTCTGGTCTCCAGCTTGTCTCAGAGATTGCCTCCCCATCATTTCCTATATTTCTTCCAGCCTTTTCACCTCCCACCCCATACTCTCCCCACAACTGATCCCCAGCCACCTCCCCCTTCTCTCCATCTCCTACCCAGTTCCCTCTCTTCAACCATTTCTGCTATTTATTCTATTTCTCATTTTGAGTAAGATTCAAGCATCCGCTGGGGGATCCAAGATGGTGGAGGCCCGCACAGTTGCATTTTGAAGTTGGGGAAAACAGCCACAAAAGCACATAGTTGTTGGATGCTGTACAAAAATCTGAGGGACTAGACCCACTGGGGTCTCACCCAGTTCCCAAGGGACCATTAAAAGTCTCTGGGCAAGGCTCTCCCCAACCTCTCTCAGACACGGAAGCCGCTGAATCCAGGAATCGGAAACTCCCATCAGGAGAGATGCCTGGTAAGATCAACTCTAATACCCAGTGGGCAGATTCAGACACCACATGGGATCACTCACCAGTCTACTGGGTCCCACACACCCCACGTGAACCTTCCACCTATTTAGAAAAGGTTGCGGACCCGTGGGTGTCCTCAAGCGCGCTACAGCAGCGCCACAGGTGGTGGGGCAGAGGCGCACACCTGCAGCAAAACAGTGGGGCAGAAGCA
This sequence comes from Lophiomys imhausi, assembly GCA_907164525.1. Classification (NCBI taxonomy): domain Eukaryota; kingdom Metazoa; phylum Chordata; class Mammalia; order Rodentia; family Muridae; genus Lophiomys; species Lophiomys imhausi. Next base: position 326,984 of record CAJQZJ010009486.1, on the reverse strand, counting down.
CGCACAGCGAAGTGGCAGGGCAGGGCGTGCACAGAGGTGGCGGCAGAGGCTATGGGTTCCAAGACGTGGAGGCCAGAAGCCAGGGGGACCAAAGCTGTATTCTGGAAAGCCCAGACATATCAGGCTTGGAGTCGGGCCCTCTCACACTACTTGGAGACATCCAGAGTCCACAGAATCTGTGCCTGGGCAAACAGGACCATACCACCAGAGCCACTGCAGCCTGAACACTCAGTGTGCAACATAGAGAGGTCTGACTTGGGAGCAGTGAAACAATCCCGGGCCATTCCTCATTACCTGGGAATAGGCTGCACTAGCTCATAGTGCTTCAGGCTATTAGAAGCACAGTGAACCTGAGATCCCCCTGTAAGCAACAACAGATCACCAAGCAATTCAACTGCTACACCAAAGCACCCCCTGTGGATCCAAGCACAGAAGATAATGAGAGCAGACAGCTAAAAACATCCATATGGCCAAAGGTCCAAGAAAAAACAGAAATCAAGGAAATATGACTCCAACAACTATCCTAGTTCATCCAATTCTGATGACCTCACCACAGCAGAAACACATGAAAACGATGACAATTCTACATTATGGAAAGTGAAAGAGTCCCTTCAAGAAGAACTTAAATCTATGAAGGAATTCAAAGAAGCCACAATTTCACAAGCAAAAACAACAGATAACACCATTAAAGAGCTCCAAGCAAAGGTGGCTCAACTTGAACAGGAAAAGGACAGGGCAATGAAAGATTTCCAGGCAAAGACAAGCAAACTGGAGCAGGAAATGTACAAAACGAATAAAACCATTCAAGATATGAAAATGGAAATGGAAACAATAAAGAAAACACAGTCAGAGTTAAAAGTGGAAATGGAGAATCAAGTACAGGATATCTATACTACAACCAACGCACCAAAGGGAACATGGACATAGACTTCTTTTTTTCTTTTCCTGTCAATGAGTCACTTAGACTTTTTATTTTTATTTTTTATTTTATTTTTTGTTTGTTTGTTTGTTTGTTTTTTAGTTTTCTCTCCCTGGCAATGAGATACTTTTCACTGTGGTACTGCCTTGTAGGCCCCCAGTGTATGAAGAGGCTCTTGGCCCTCATATGACTTCTGAACTGGGGCGAAGGACTGTTATGTAGGGACACTCCACTTCAGAGGAACAAGAGGGAAGGATTAGGGGGTAGAGTATGGGACGGTGGTTCTGGGAAGGGGGGAAAGAGGACAATATGATGGAGATGTAATCTGAAGCAACAAATAAATAAATTTATTACTTAAAAAGCAGGTAACAGGTTTAAAACACTGTAAATAAATTAAAGGTTACAGCTTGTCAACCTGGTTTTATAAACCTCCAAGAGTCGAAAAAACTTAGAGCTAAGGTAAAATACATGAAATGCATGGTGTTAGCCCATGCCTTAACTTCAGCAGAGACGTGAGGAGCACTATAGAGTTAGTTGTCTTATAAATTCTAGAGTTACAAGGAACAGGGTGGTGATGGTGCACACCCTTAATCCCATCACTTGAGAAGAATACACCCTTGATCCCAACACACTAGAGACAGAAACAGGCAGATCTCAGAGCTCAAGGTCAGCCTGATACAAAACAAGCTCTAAATAGAGAAAAACTTCGATCCAGGAGTGGCGGAGCACATCTTTAATCCCATCAGTTGGGAACCACATGTCTTTGATCCCAATACTTAGAATGCAGAGACAGGCACATAGGATTTGGAAGGATTTAAGTTTAAAAGCTACTTACAAAAGGCATGCTCAATGCAAACAAATTGTCCTTTGAGATCTCAAAATATATACACTAAAGATTTGTTTAGCTCCAAAATAACAAAATAATCCAGATTGAAAGATAATAATTTATATATTGTCAAAAAACCAAATTTGCTTCAGGAGAAATATTACCTGACCCCCCCCCCCC
>CAJQZJ010009486.1:289623-324959 GCA_907164525.1 Lophiomys imhausi | reverse complement strand
AAAAAAAAGGTAATTGTGCCAGAGTTAGGATTAGGGCAGGGCTCTCTTCTTATCTTTCCAGGAGATTTAAAGCATCCATTCAAGGAATCCTGGGAAACTGGACAATGGAAACCTCAGCAGAAAACAGATCAGACACCAAAGAAGGCGAGTGGCCCAGACTTGCAGACTTCCTCAATAGCTGTTTCCTCAAAAGTCTACAATCACAACAACTCAAAATCGCTATGATCGCTCAGGTCCACAGACTGCTCCAGCCAGAACTTCAGTAAAGCCATGAAGATCAGCTTCTGTCTACAAACTTCTTAGGACATATAAATAGCTGAGCACAAAAGGACTGAACATCAAATGATTCTATTAACATTTTAAACCATTTTACATTCTTATTTGGGTCCCAAACAGGATTACTACATCCCAAACCAGCAGGAAGTCATTTTAAGAGAGCGACCGCCCATGCCCAGAAGGTAGGGAGGGTGTTTTCCCCCACTTTTGGTTATTTGATGGATAACAGAAAATTTTTTTATTTAGGGAAAGAGACTACAAGCTGTTAAATGGTCTTGTTAAATGGGTTTTGGAGGTTATACCCAGGGACTTCTATCTTTCTTTTCTGTATCCTTCTTTCTGTCCTATGTAGGAGTGAATAGACTTGAGAAAAAATGGGACATAGACATAGTATAGGAAAGATCAAGAAAAAAGGACAGATTATTGAATATGCCCTTATACCTTTGTATATTGATACAAAATTAATTTTATATTTGGCTAATTTGGTATTGATCATTGTATATTAATGCAAAATTAAGATTGTATTGGACTATATCGGTAGTGATCTTTGTATATTGATAAAAAATTAAGGTTATATTTAGCCACAATGGTATTGACCCTTGTATATTGATGCAAAATTAAGATTGTATTGGGCTACATAGGTATTGATCTTTGTATATTGATACAAAATTAAGAGTACATTTGGCCACATTGATATTGATCTTTGTATATTGATACAAAATTATGGGTAACGCTTCTTAAAGGTATTGTACCTAGTAATGCTTAAAAATGAAATGTGAAGTTTTGGCCTTTTGATACCAACCATTATAAATTGTTTAGGATAATTAAGAAAAGCAAACTCATAGTCATGCAAGCGTGTCATTTTGTTAGTTACTATGACAGTTTATCACAGTTATTCTCTAAGCTACTCACAAATCAAGTTGTTAAGAGACAAGCAACATTTGCTTATCTAAATACAAGAGATAGATAGAGCATCTTCAAAAACCCCAAGAGATCTGCAGAATATGTTATTCAAAGATGTTTTCTTAAATTAATATTTTTTTTCATATTGAGACATGTCAGCTCCTGACAGCACCGCCTATTCTACTCCAAGATGAGCATCGAAGAATCTCCTGTGTGAGATGGTTGAATAGTGGCAAGCCTATCTCTTGGCATGAAAAACCCCTTGCTTCAACTGTAGACAGACTGCTGTCCAAAAAGGACAAAACTTGGTAACAGGGAAGTCGACAGCCTAGCTCTGCCAAGATAGGGTAGGTAAGTCCTTCATAATTCCTGCTCTACAATCAATGTCTGTCAGAGAAACGGGGCCAAATGGCTGAAGATTGATGCTGTAATGTATGGAGAGAAAATGGGAACTGTCTAGGCAGCCACTGGTATGTCATTTCTTAGTTTTAGAAGCTGTGGGCCCTGCACTTTCTATATTATCAGATATATTTATCCCTCTCAGGTCTCTGAGGTGGTTGAAGAATAGATAGCTAGAGTCTCATAGTTAAATTTTGAGTTGTTTAGCAATTAAGAGGGTGTTCTGGATCTAAGAAGATGTTTTTAAAATTGTGATGCAAGTTAGTATGAAAGCTGAGTTAGATATAGAACTTTGAAGAATAGATAGCTAGAGTCTCAGTTAAATTTTGAGTTGTTTAGGAATCAAGAGGGTGTTCTGGATCTAAGAAGATGTTTTTAAAATTGTGATGCAAGTTAGTATGAAAGCTGAGTTAGATATAGAACTTTAAACTCATGGAGATGGTTAGATAGTAGAATGTTAAATTCAGGTGCCAAATACATATGGACTGGACATTGGGAATGTATGCTAAGCCATATAACTCTCATAATTGTGGCCTAATTATTTCTGTTGTTTTGTATTATATTTATTTTTATAAGAGAAAGATCCATTTGTTGGACTGAAAGGGGGAGCTGTTGGGGGGAAAAAGATATACCTTAAACTAAAAAAAAAAAAAGGGTAGAGGATGGGATGGTTAAGGGGGGGGAAAGAGGGTGGAAGGTTGGGACAGGAGGTGGTAGTAGGGAAGGGATTGTGACTGAGATGTAACTTGAAGAAATAAAAAATAAATTATAAAAAAAAGATTCAAGCATCCTCCCTTGGGCCCTCTTAGTTCCTTTGCTTATTTGGGTCTGTGGATTTTAGAATGGTTATCTTGCACTACATGGCTAGTATTCACTTATGAGTGAATACATACCTTATGTATCTTTCTGGGTCCTGGGTTGCCTCAGTCAGGATGATCTTTTCTAGTTTCACCCTTTTGCCTTCGAAATTCATGATTTCCTTGTTTTTAATAGCTGAGTGGTATTCCACTGTGAAAATGTACCACATTTTCTTTATCCATTCTTCAGCTGAGGGACATCTAGTTTGTTCCAGTTTCTGGCTATTATGAACAAAAGTTGCTATGAACATAGTTGAGCAAATGTCCTTGGGTATGGTGGGGCATCTTTTGGGTATATGCCCAGGAATGGTATAGCTGGGCCTGAGGAAGAACTATTCCCAATTTTCTTAGACATTGCCAGATTGGGGCTCAGAACAAATGCTGGTTGAGTGCTCAACTCTAACAAGGGCATTTAAGTCACCATCACTAAAGCTTGCAATGGCACTACATAAGACTAAGACTATCAACAGTCAGTCATGGATTGAGAAGAAGCAAACGGACCCCACACCTCCCTGAGGAGGAATGGAGGATTTTAAAAGAGAATTTGGACTTTTAAATTATTAAGAAAAACTGGGAGACTTTTAAATTTGGCTTGTATTTTATGTGATATTAACATGAGGTCTTGTGACAATGAAAGATTATGATTTAACAGTGATGTGTTTGTGTCAAGTTGAGAGGGATTGGACTTGTGAATGCTAATCTTGGTTGTTAATTTGATGTAACTGGGAAGAGGGAACCTCAAGGGATTTTCTCATTAGATTGGCATATGGGTTTGTCTGTAGAAGTATTTTCTTTTGTATTACTAAAATATGTAGGAGGGACCAATGTATAGGGGTTGAATGAAGTCCTGAGTTAATGTATGTTGACATGGACACAGCTATGTCAAGGACCCCAATGCCTTAGACCCATGGGAAATGCCAAAACCTTCCCTCCTTGTCCAGGTTTTAATGTTGATAGTGTTTGCAGAAAATGTTCAACATGGTTTTCTCTCCCACACTCTATTTATGGCCTGAAGATTGCTCTTCTACATGACTGCATGTACTGAGATTAGCTAAAGCTATTTCTTTATTTAACTGAATTCAGTAACACTGACTCTGTTCAATTATACATAGTACACATATAGAGCTTCCAGGATACGTGGCTTCTTTATCAAAAAGTGTATTCCTAGCATTCTTATCATATGTTTGTCTTTTCTTAATTCCCTTGTCACCCTAGTCAGGTTAATTCCTGGAGGCCTGCAAGGACATAGTACCAATATGTATGATACAATCCCTAGGCTGGAATGTGAGCCAGATAAGAAGTCAGAGAGCACAACTTCTTCTGTGGCTTCTGCTTAGGTTCTTGTCATTAGGTTCCAGCCTTGAGTTCCTTGACTTCTCTCAATGATGGATTACATAACTTATAAGCCAAATAAATGCTTCTCTGCCCCAAATTGCTCTTGGTTTGTGTTTTACCACGACATCAGGGAAGCAAGCTAAAAGAGAATCCATTCATTGGGGTGGCCAGGGCAAAAAAAAAAAAAAAAAAAGCAACTTGCTGGTGAGGATATGGTGGTGGGAACATGAAAAAGTATAACCTTATTGAAAATCATTATAGTGAGTTCTTGGAATATTAAAAATAGAATTTTCATATGATCAGTCATTCTGCTTCTGATACTCAAAGGATTGAAAACATAGACTTGAGCAGATGTGTTGTACACTGTATTCAGAGCATTATTGTTTACAATTCAAAAGTAGAAACAACTCAGTATTATTGATAAATGAATGGTTAAGAAATACAAAAACTTCAACAGATCTGTAGAATATGGCATTCAAAGACATTCTCTTTTTTTAATAAATAAATCTATTTATTTGTTGCTTCAGGTTACATCTCCATCATATTGCCCTCTTTCCCCCCTTCCCAGCCCCACCCTCTACCCCCAACCCTTCCATCCCACTCCTCTGGAGTAGAGTGTCCCTACATAACAGTCCCTCACCCCAGTTAGCTCACTCAGGATCTGTCATTCGAACAAAACGACAGCCTACAGACTGGGAAAAAAATCGTCACCAACCCACATCTGACCAAGGGCTAATATCCAAAATCTACAAAGAACTCAAGAAATTAAATACCAAGAAACCAAATAATCCAATCAAAAAATGGGGAACAGAGCTAAATAGAGAATTCACAATGGAGGAATCCCTAATGGCTGAGAGACCCTTGAAGAAATGCTCAACATCCTTAATCATCAGAGAAATGCAACTCAAGACAACTCTGAGATTCCATCTCACACCTGTCAGAATGGCTAAGATCAAAAGCTCAAATGACAGCACATGCTGGCGAGGGTGTAGAGAAAGGGGAACCCTCCTCCATTGCTGGTGGGAGTGCATGCTTGTGCAACCACTTTGGAGGTCAGTATGGCGATATTTAGAAAACTTGGAATAGCTTTGCCTCAGGACCCAGCCATACTACTTCTGGGTATACACCCAAGTGACTCCTCATGGAATCATAAGGAAGTTTCCTCGTCTATATTCATAGCAGCTTTATTTGTAAAAGCTAGAAACTGAAAATAACCGAAATAACACCAACCGAAGAATGGATTAAAAACTGTGGTACATCTACACAATGGAATATTACTCAGCTACCAGAAACAATGAAATTATCCAATTTGCAGCCAAATGGATGGAAGTAGAGAAGCAAAGATATTCTCTTAAGATTTTTTGATATTGAGATATGTCAGCTCCTGACAGCCCCCACCCCCATTCTACTCCAAGTAGATCATGAGCATCTAAGAATCTCTATTTGGAGATGGCTACATTAGTGATAAGCTTGTCACTGGGAAAGAGAAAACCCTTGCTTCAACTGTAGACAAGATGCTGTCTGAAAAGGACAAAACTTGGAAGCAGGTAAGTTGACAGTCTAGGTCTGCCAAGACAGGGTAGGCAAATCCTTCATAATTCCTGCTTTACAATTAATATTACAAAGAGAAATTGGGGACTGTACAGGTAGCTAGTTGGCTGTCATTTCTTAGTTTTTAGAAGCTGTTTGCTCTGCACTTCCTGTTTATTCAGATATATTTATCCTTCTCAAGTTTCTGGTGTGATTGAAGACTAGATAGTTATAGTCTCACTGTTAAGTTTTAAGTTGTTTAGGGATTAAAAGGATGTCCTAAGTCTAAGAAGATGTTTTTCAGTTGGTAATGCAATTTAGAGTAGAAACTGAGTTGGGTATAGAACTTTAAACTCATTGAGATAGATGGATAATAGAATATTATTATCAGTTGCCATATGCATATGATCTGGACATTTGAAATCTATGTTATGCCTTATAATTTTCATAATTGTGGCCTAATTGTTCTTACTGTTTTGTATTGTATTTATTGTTATAAGAAAAAGAGCCTTTTATTGGACTAAAAGGGGGAGCTGTTGGGAGGATAAGATATGCCTTAAACTAAAAAAAAGAGGGGTGTAGGAGGGAAAGGGGGAAGAAGGTAGGAGGGTGGGTCCAGGAAGGGGAGGAGGGGGGGAATGTGATTGAGATGTAAACTGAAGAAATAAATAAACATTGGGGAAAAAACAGAAATGTAGTATGTATGTACATTTGACTGTTTTTTAACCTTAGAAGGGAAGTAAATTCTGGCACACACTACAGAGCTGATGAACATTAAAGACGCACACACTATAGCACTGATGAACATTAGATGCTTCTTCCACTGAACTGGGAACCACAGTGAAACTTATACTTTTAAACTTCTATACAGTAAATATTTAGTGAGCAATTACGTGTCATATTCTAGTACAGGCCTCACTTTACTCAAGACCTGGCCTCACACTGAGTATAAGTTGCTGTCATTCCAGCCCACACAAATGAATTACAACAGTGACTATCTAACCCTGTTGCTGTAGAGTGGCTAATGCCTTAATGCATTTCTCAGGACAAGAAATGAAATGTCAACACACCAAAAACATGGCATTCTTGTTTCTTCTGAGATTTTTGGTTTTAAGTTTATATAATTTTTTTCCTCAGGCCTTGCAGGGGAGGCACAATTTTTTGAGGTCATATATAACTTAGATATAAACATATTTCTCAATGCATATAATGCTTGTCATTTACATTGCAGTTCTCTCTCTCTCTCTCAAACTGGACATTCTATATCTGAGATTTAGTTTTCTTGTTCATCCATTTTATAGTAGAGATATTAACTTTTAGATTTATTTGCTGGAGTTAATTTTTACCATCATTTAATAAAGTTTATTCTGTCTTCTATTTCCAATGGAATATATACAATGCATGCATACAAATTATGAACTTAAATCATAAAATAACATCTATGTAGAGAATGGAGCAACATCAACATTGCTGAAACTAATTTCTTGCTTCTTCTGGATCACACATTTTCATTAAAAAATACCACTAATCTTATTTTTAAGTCATTCTTTTCATTTTATTGCATGTTTAAATTCTTGCTACAACTAATTTTATGTGTTAATTTGACTGTTTACCCACTCTCATTTCCTTACATGTATTTTGTATGTATGTGTGTGTGTGTGTGTGTGTGTGTGTGTGTGTGTATGTTGTATATTCGATATATATTGTATATTCTGTTTGTCTGGAGAACCATGACTAATAGAAGGTTGCAGTAAAATATAGGACCTAAGAAATGAGTTGTTATTCGTTTTTGAATACTTAAGATGACACTACCCCATATATATTTACAACTTGCCTTTTATATTCATCATTTTTCTGAGAGTCATCATAGGGATCTGTAGTTTTATTCATTAATGTATAATATCACATTGTACAAATTATGTATTTTATTAATGTATAACATCTCATTGTATAAATAAACCACAATAGCAATGTTTTTATCCCCCCTTGTGTGTGTGTGTGTGTGTGTGTGTGTGTGTGTACTTGTGTGTGCATGTGTATGTGTATGTAGCACTCAGCAACTGAACTAAAATCCCATTGTGTCTTATTCTCTCTCCAATGGATATTTGGTTTGCTTCCATTTGTTTCTTTTTTTTTCTTCCTGAATGTCCATTCTATGAGCATCTCTTTTATTCAGTGGGTGACACTCTACGATGCAATCTGAGAAAAAATCCTGAAATGTAAACAATATTAGCAATTTAAATTTTCGTTTTAGAAAACAACTAGAAACTAATTTCTCATTACCATTATACACTACACTTACCATTACAACCTCTAAGTAAGTTTTTCTAGGTTTTAATTTCTATTTAATTTGATTTGTAAACTGCTATGCCTCCCAAAAATGCCTTTTCCATCCTGTTTTCTGAAAATTTCTTTCCTAAACTAGTTTCCTTCAAGTCCAAATGAAAAAATATTCCCACTCTCTGATTCCAACATTCAAGCATCTCAAAGCTTATCAATTAAAATTTCCAGACTACTTGGGGATTAATTAATTTCAAATACTGAAACAGTACTTATGTTGAAGATAATTAATTCCTGGAGAAAGGAATAATTTAGAAATATGCAACTATATTTAATACAATTTGCAAATATTTTAGCTAATAGTTTAAATCATTCATATTTCAATTAGATTTTTATTCATTTAATAAAAGTGCATTTATTATGTGCCCAGCCTGGATTGGACACTGGGCTAACTAATGAAGACATGACAATACAGAAAGCAGGAGTGATCTAATACGGAAATAACTAGGTGTGATTGACTTCATGAACAAAACAAACTACAGTGTGCTGAAGGAACATGATGAAGGTTAACCAAGGCTTTTGGGCGGTGAGTACATCCTTTAAAAGAAAGGGCACTGTGATGAGCCCTACATGATTCAGGGCAATCTCTGAAATTATGGGGAGTAGGTGATAAAACCAGAGGAAACAGGTGAGAGAATGTGTGTGGTGGTAAAGATGCAGTAAGAGGGAGGTTAGATCACATAAGACTTCAAGGATTACAAAATCACTTCAATTTTATCAGAAGGGAAGTGTAAGGAAAATTAATATTGAAGATTATTAGGAATTAGTAGAAAATTAATAGAAAAAAATTAATAGAAAATAAAATAGTGATAAAATTACTATTTTAAATCTATTATTCTGGCAATTACTTGAACAATTATAAGATGAATGGATAGATACCTGGCAAAAGTTATGCTAGAGTGAGTGGGGAATGAGATTTAGACTGGGATAGAAAAAAGACTGAAAGCGGTGAAAAAAGAAAGAATAAAAGAAAGAAGAAAGAATGAAAGAATGAAAATATTTGGAGATATGTGAAAGATATAGTCAGGAATGAAGGGTATTTTATGATTAATCTTGTTTGGGAATAGGGTGAAGATTAGGAAAGAGGTAGAGGAAGTTTCATATGTATGTCTAGAGACTTAATGTCTTCTCTTATAGTTAAACACAAAGAAAATCAAAGCAGCATTTCTGGGTACTGTTCTAAAAGTAGTGGAAAAGAAATACTCAACAAGAGAAGTGAGGAAAAGCAAACAACACTATTGGTCCAATGAGGGGAACTGTTTATCCAGGGTGGCATGGAAATGATGCTGAGCCACTGGCTTGGAAGAGGCTTCACTTTTTACTCATGCTCCTTCCCTGTTCTTGGTTTTCTCAATCTTTTTGATGTTTGTGACACTTTCAGATTGAACTCCTCTCAAACTATATCATATATGTTTATGAAAACATTACAATGAAATCCACTTCTTTGTGTCATAATGAAACTCATTGCTTTGTATAATAAATATATGATGATTAAAACACCAAAATGGAGAAACTCTTCCAACTCCATTAGGATATGGTTCTGGCACTGTCTCCCCAGCAAAGCAGGCCCACTTCTCCAATAGACAGATCCTATCTCTTTCTCTTGAGCCATTTGCAGCCTATTTTTGCTAATATGGTTCACCACCTGTCTTATTCATCCATCCAGATTGTAAGCATTTTGAGGGAGGAATCTGATCTACAGTAATTTCACAGTTTTAATATGCTCTACTTCTTCCGTACACTCTGGTGCAGTAGTAGAGGCAATACATTCTTGTCTTGGCTCTTCTATGTGCAGTGTTAACCCAGAGGTCTGTAATGTTAGTTAACAGTGCTTATGATTTTTCACAAATATATATATATATATGTATATATATATTGATTACAAAGTTAATAATAATTTCTCTAGGTTATTTTCATGCCATTATTACCTCTAAATAAAATAGTAAATAGTCTTCAAAATGTCTCGAAAACAAAACACATATTATGTCTCATTTGGTGTTGATTGTTTGTTAGTATCAGAATCTAGCAAATATTCATTATTCTTTTTTATGAGTTTTTAAATTTTATTTGTTATTTCTTCAACTTACATCTATATCACAATCCCGTCCTAACTCCCCCATCCAGTCCCACCCTCCCACCCTCTTCCCACCAACCTCCCCATCCCCTTCCTTTTTTTTTAAGTTTAAGATATATCTTTTTCCTCCCAACAGTTCCCCCTTGCATTCCAACAAAAGGCTCTTTCTCTGATAACAATAAATACAATATAAAACAACAGAAATAATTAAGCCACAATTATGAGAGTTATAGGGCTTAGCATATATTCCCATGGTCCAGTCCATACATATTTGGCACCTGACTTTCACATTCTACAATTTAACCATCTCCATGCATTTAAAGTTCTATATCTAACTCAGCTTCCATCCTAACTTGCATCACAATTTTAAAAACATCTTCTTAGATCAGTACACCCTCTTAATTCCTAAACAACTCAAAATTTAACTAAGAGATTCTAGCTATCTAGTCTTCAACCACCTCAGAGACATGAGAGGGATAAATATTCTGATTATACAGGAAATACAGGACCAGCAGCTTCCAAAACTAAGAAATGACATACCAGTCGCTGCCTGGACAGTTCGGTATTTCTTTCTACACATTACAGCATCAATCTTCAGCCGTTTAGCCCCATTTCTCTTACAAACATTGATTGTAAAGCAGGAATTAGAAAGGACTTGCCTACCCTGTCAGCCTGGCAGAGCTAGGCTGTTGACTTACCTGCTTCCAAGTTTTGTCCTGTTTGGATAGATTCTGTCTACAATTGAAGTGAGGGATTTTTCTTGCCAAGAGATAGACTTGCCACTAATTCACCCATCTCCACTTGGAGATTCTTTGATGCTCATCTTCTGCTTGGAGTAGAATAGGGAGTGCTGTCAGGAGCAGACATGTCTCAATATCAAACAATCTGTAGTTAAGAAAACATCTTTGAATGCCATATTCTACAGATCTCTTGAGGTATTTGAAGACCACCTATCTATCTCTTATATTTGGATAAGCAAATGTTGCTTGTCTCTTAGCAACTTGATTTCTGATTAGCTTAGAAAATAAATGTGATAGACTGTCCTAGTACCTAAAAAAATGACATGCTTGAGTGAGTATTAGTTTTCATTTCTTAATTATCCTAAACAGTTTTTGCCAGTTGGTCACAAAGGCCAACACTTCACATTTCATTTTTAAGCATTATAGAGGTACAACACCTTAAATAGAGTTAACCTTAATTTTATATCAATATACAAAGATCAATGCCGATGTAGCCCAATATAATCTTAATTTTGTATCAATATACAAAGGTATAAGGACATATTCAATAGTCTGTTCTTTATTCTTTATCATTCCTATATTATGTCTATATCCCATTTTTTCTCAAGTCTGTTCACCCCTACATAGGAGAGAAAGAAGTATTCAGAGAAGAAAAAAGAAAGAAGTCTCTGGGCTTAACTTCCACAACTTATTTAACAAGACCATTTAACAGCTTATAATCTGTCCCCCTAAATAACAAATGTCCTAAGAAGTTGGTAGACAGAAGCTGAACTTCTGGGCTTTACTGAAGTTCTGGCTGGAGCAGTCTGTGGAGCTGAACAATCTTAGTAATTTGAGTTGTTGTGGTTGTAAACTTTTGAGGAAACAGCTATTGAGGAAGTCTGCAAGGCTGGATCATTTGGGATACTAGTCTTCTTTGGTTTCTCATCTGTTTTCTTCTGAGGTTTCAGTTGTCCATGGTGGATTCCTTGGACAGATGCTTTAAATCTCTTGGAAAGATAAGAACAGAGCCCTGCCCTAATCCTAACTCTGGGACACTACTTGTTTTTGGGTGGGGAGGTCAGATAATATTTTTCCTGGAGCAATTTGGTTTTTTGAAATATAAAAAGTATTATCTTTCAATTGAGCTTAAAAAAGAAAGTATTTTGATATTTTGGAACTAAACAAACATTTAAGTGTATATATTTTGAGATCTCAAAGGACAATTTGCTTTGAATTTCAGCATGCCTTTTGTGAGTAGCTTTTAAACTTAAATCCTTCCAAATTCTATGTGCCTGTCTCTGCATTCTAAGTATTGGGATCAAATGCATGTGGTTCCCAACTGATGGGATTAAAGATGTGCATCACCACCCCTGGATGGAAGTTTTTCTCTATTAAGAGCTTGCTTTGTGTCAAGCTGACCTTGAACTCGAAGATCTGCAGGTTTCTGTGTCTAGAGTGTTGGGATTAAGGGTGTGTCCTTCTCAAATGATGGGATTATGGGTGTGCACCATCACCACCCTGTTCCCTGTAACTCTAGAATTTATAAGACAACTAGCTCTATAGTGAGCCTCCTATCTCTGTGGGAATTAAAGTTATGGGCTAACACCACACATTTCATATATTTTACCTTAGCTCCAAATTTTTTCCACTCTTGGAGGTTTAGAAACCAGGTTGAACTGCAGTGACCATTTATTTATTTACATTATTTTAAACCTCCTACCTTCCTTTTAATGCCAAACCATGAAAATATCCTTTATATGTACAAAACCATCAAACAAACAAACAAAAAAACCTTTTATGCTGACATCAAGTTTGTGTAAGCTATGTGGCCACCTTCAGTCTAATATTCCAATCTGAAATTAAGGCCATTTTTCCTTTTATGCTAGTAAGGCCAGTATAACTTTGGTAAATTATACTTTGAAAATTTTATATTGTATTTTTATTATATTTTTAAAGCTTATTAACACATTTCTTTAAAAAAGTATTATTTAGTTTTCTCAAGTTACTTTTAGAGCATAGTTTCCTCTCTCCTCTCCTTCTTGAACCTCCCTCCTTCCCTCCTTCCCTCCCTCATTATTCCTCTACCTGGTAATCTCCTTCTCCTCTGATGATGTGGCTCCTCACATATCATATGCCCTAAGATCTTCAGTCATGTGAGGGCCAAGAGCTTCCACTTGTACTTGGGCTTGATATGGCACACCATCTAAGATAAGGTATTCCCCTAAACTGTAGCAGATTCCATGACTCACTTCTGGGTGAAAAATTTCCTAAGATAGATATGCTAGGTTCCTATCTATTTGGGTGTGTGGGTTGTAGGATGGTTATCCTGTGATGTATGGTTAATATCCATTTATAAGGGAATACATACCATGTTTATCTTTCTGGGTCTGAACCAGGTCACTTAGGATGAACTTTTCTAGCTCCATACATTTGGTTTCAAATTGCATGATTTCCTCATTTGATAGCTTTTTATTATTCCATTGTATAAATGTACCACAGGTTTTGTTTTTGTTTTTGTTTTTTATCCATTCTTCAGTTGATTGACATCTGGTTTGCTTCCAGTTTCTGGCTATTACAAATAAAGCTACTATGAACATTGTTGAGGCAATGTCCTTGTGGTTTCATTTAGAATCTTTTGGATATATGCCCAAGATGGGTATGGCAGGGTCTTGAGGTAGAACTATTCCGAATTTTCTAAGATGTCTCCAGATTGATTTCCAAAATGGTTGCACAAGTTTGCACTCCCACCAGCAATGGTAGAGTAGTGTTCCTCTTTCTCCACATCCTTGCTAGCATGTGATATCATTTGAGTCTTTGATCTTAGCCATTCTGATGGGTGTGAGATGGAATCTCAGAGTTGTTTTAAATTACATTTCCCTGATGACTAAAGGTGTTGAACATTTCTTCAAGTGCCTCTTGGCCTTTAGACATTCCTCTTCTGTGAATTCTTGGTTTAGCTCTATACTCCATTTTTGATGGGGTTATTTGATTTTTTTGGTGTTTAATTTCTTCAGTTCTTTATATATTTTGGATATTAGCCCTCTGTTGGATGTTGGATTGGTGAAGATCCTTTCCCAGTCTGTAGGCTGCTTTTTCTTCTAAGGACAGTGTCCTTTGCCTAACAGAAGCTTTTCCATTTCGTAAGGTCCTATTTATTGATTGTTTGTTTAGTGCCTGTGTTACTGGTGCTGTGTTCAGGAAGTTGCTACCAGTGCCAATGAGTTCCAGGCTTTTCCCCACTTTCCCATCTATTAATGTTAGTGTGTCTGGATTTATGTTGAGGTCTTTGATCTACTTAGACTTGAGTTTTGTACAGGGTGATAAGTATGGATCTATTTGCATTCTTCTACGTATTGACATCCAGTTAGAGAAGATGCTTTCCTCTTTCCTTTGTATGGTTTTGGCTTCTTTATTGAAAATTAAGTGACAGTATGTGTGTGGGTTTATTTCTGGGTCTTCAATTCGAATCCATTGGTAAACTGGTCTGTTTCTATACCAGTACCATGCTGTTTTTTATTACTATTGCCCTGTAGTACAGCTTGAAATCCAGGATGGTATACCTCCAGGTGTTCTGTTATTGTACATGATTGATTTAGATATTCTGGGTATTTGTTATTCCATATGAAGTTGAGAATTGTTTTTTTCCAGATCTGTAAAGAATTGAGTTGGTATTTGGGTAGGAATCACAGTGAATCTGTATATTGCTTTTGGTAAGATGGCCATTTTTATTATGTTGATCCTACCTATCCATGAGCAAGGGAAATCTTTCCATCTTCTGATATCTTCTTCAATTTCTTTCTTCAGGGACTTGAAGTTCTTATCATACAGGTCTTTAACTTGCTTGGTTAGAGTTAACCCAAGGTATTTTATATTATTTGTGGCTACTGTGAAGGGTGTTGATTCCCTTATTTCTTTCTCAGCCCATTTATCTTTTGTGTAAAGAAGGGCTACTGATTTTTTTTGAATTGATTTTGTATCCAGCCACCTTGCTGAAGGAGTTTATAAGATGTAGGAGTTCTCTGGTGGAATTTTTGGGGTCACTTATGTATACTATCATATCATCTGCAAATAGGGATACTTTGACTTCTTCCTTTCCAATTTGTATCCCCTTGATCTCTTTTTGTTGTCTTCTTGTTCTAGCTACAACTTCAAGTACTATGTTGATGAGGTATGGTTAGAGTGTACAGCTTTGCCTTGTCCCTGATTTTAGAGGAAATGCTTTAAGTTTCTCTCCATTTAGTTTGATGTTGGCTATTGGCTTGTTGTAAATTGCCTTCATTTTTTTTTAATATTTATTTCGTATTCAATTCTCTCTTTTTTTAAGATTTATTTATTATGTATATAGTATTCTGTCTGCAGGTATATCTGCAGGCCAGAAGAGGGCACCAGATTTCATTATGGATGGTTGTGAGCCACCATGTGGTTGCTGGGAATTGAACTCATGACCTCTGGAAGAGCAGCCAGTGCTCTTTACCGCTGAGCCATCTCTCCAGCCCGTAAATTGCCTTTATTATGTTTAAGTATGGTCCTTGTATTTCTGATCTCTCCAAGACTTTTAACATGAAGGGGTGCTGGATTTTGTCAAAAGCTTTTTCAGATTCTAGTGAGATGATCATGTGATTTTTTTCGTTCAGCTTGTTTTCATGGTGGATTCCATTGATGGATTTTCTAATGTTGAACTGCCCCATGCATCCCTGGGATGAAGCCTACTTGATTATGGTGTATGATACGTTTGATGTGATCTTGGATCTGGTTTGCAAGTATTAAGTATTTTTGCATACATGCTCATAAGGGAAATTGGTCTGAAATATTCTTTCTCTGTTGGGTCTTTGTGAAGTTTAGGTATCAGGGTAACTTGGCCTCATAGAATGTGTTTGGCATTATTCCTTCTGTTTCTATGTTGTGAAAGAGTTTGAAGAATATTGGTGTTAGCTCTTCTTTGAATGTCTGGTGAATTCTCTGCTGAAAGCATCTGGCCCTGACCTTTTTTTGGTTGGAGGACTTCTAATGACTTCTATTTCCTTAAGGGTTATAGGACTGTTTAATTTGTTTACCTGTTCTTGATTTAACCTTGGTAGGTAGAGTCTCTCAAGAAAATTATCCATTTTATTAAAATTTTTTTTTTTTTTTTTAGTTTTGTGGAGTACAAGTTTTTGAAGTAGGACCTAATGATTCTTTGGATTTCCTCAAGGTTTGTTCTTATTTACCCCCTTTCATTTCTGATTTTGTTCATTTGGGTGTTTTCCCTCTGCCTTTTAGTTAGTTTAGCTAAGGACTTGTCTATTTTGTTGATTTTCTCAAAGAACCAACTCTTGGTTTTGTCGATTCTTTGTATTGTTCTTGGGAGTGTTTGCTTCTTTTTGTTCTAGCTCTTTCAGGTATGCTTTTAGGTGGGTAGTATGGGAACTCTCCAGTTTCTTTTTGAAGGCACTTAGTGCTATAAACTTTTCTCTTAGCACTGCTTTCAACGTGCCCCATAAGTTTGGGTATGTTGTGTCTTCATTTTCAATGAGTTCTAAGAAGACTTTAATTTCTTTTTTTATTTCTTCCCTGAACCAGAAGTCATTGAGTAGAGAGTTTTTCAGTTTCGATGGTTTTGCAGACTCTCTGTTTTCTTTTTTTTTTTTTAAAGTTGAAGTCTAACTTTATTCCATGATGGTCTGATAAGTTACAAGGGGCAATTTCAATTTTACTGTATCTGTTGAGCTTGATTTGTGACCAACTATAAGGTTGAATTCAGAGAAGGTTCCATGAGGTGCCAAGAAGAAAGTGTATTCTTTTGTTTTGGGTTGAAATGTTCTGTAGATATCAATTAGTCCATTTGATTCATGACTTCTGTGAGGTTCATTATTTCTCTGGTTTCTTCATTGTTTATCTGTCCAGAGGTGAGAGTGGTGTTTAGAAGTCTCCCACTGTTAATGTGTGAGGTTCAATGTGGGTTTTCAGCTTCAGTAGTGTTTCTTTAACAAATGTGGGTGGTCTTACATTTGGGGCATAGATGTTCAGTATTGAGATTTCATCTTGGTGGATTTTTCCTTGATGAATATGTAGTGTCCTTCTCTATCTCTTTTGATTGATGTCGGTTGAAAGTCCAATTTATTGCATACTAGAATGGCCACTCCAGCTTTTTTCTTGGATCCATTTGCTTGGTATATCTATTTCCAGCCCTTTACTTGGAGATAATGTCTATCTTTTTTGCTTAGGTGTGTTTCCTGTAAGCTACAAAATGTTGGATTCTGTTTTCACATCTATTCTGCTAGCCTGTGCCTTTTTATTGGGGAATTGAGTCCATTAATGTTGAGAGATATTAATGACCAGATTGTTACTTCCTGCCATCTTGATGTTGGTGGAAATAGTGTGTGAGTGAGCTTCTTTTCTTTTGGTTTTGCTGCGGGCATGCTATTTGCTTCCTGTGCTTTCTTGTGTGTATTTAACCTCTTTGGGGTTAGAGTTTTCCTTCCAACATCTTTTCTCAAGCTGGATTCTTGCATAGATATTGTTTGAATTTAGCTTTCTCATGGAATATCTTGTTTTCTCAATCTATGTTGACTGACAATTTTGTTGAGAATAGTAAGTTGGCCTAGCATTTGTGTTGTTTTAGGGTCTGTAAGACATCTGTCCAGACCCTTCTGGCTTTTAGCATCTCTGAAGAAAAGTCAGGTGTGATTCTCATAGGTTTGCCATTATGTTACTTGACCCTTTTTCCTAGCAACTTTTAATATTCTTTCTTTGTTCTGTACATTTAGTGTTTTGATTATAATGTGGCGGAAATATTTTCTTTTGTGGTCTAATCTAGTTGGAGTTCTGTAATCTTGTAGAGTTATAGGCATCTCTTTTTTTAGATTTTGGAAATTTGCTTCAATGATTTTGTTGAAGATATTTTCTGGTCCATGAACCTGGAAATCTTCTCTTTCTTCTATCCCTGTTATTCTGAGATTTCGTCTTTTCATTGTGTCCTTGATTTCCTGAAGGTTTTGTGTCAGGACTTTTTTAGCTTTTACATTTTCTTTGTCAGATGTACCAATTTCTTCAATTTTGTCCTCTGTTCTTGAAATTCTTTCTTCCATCTCCTATATTCTTTTGGTGATGCTAGTGTCTGTAGTTCCTATTAACTTCTTAAGGTTTTCCAGTTCTAAGGATGTCTTGGATTGGATTTTCTTTATTGTTTTAAATTCCCTTTTCAAGTCTTCCATTCCTTTAAGTGCTTTATTCATTTCCATCACCTCTTTTGCAGTATTTTGTTGCTGCTGTCTGAGATATTTTATTTCCTCCCTTAGGTCTTCTATTATTAATATAAATGTAGGATTAAGGTCATTTTCCTTTGTTTCAATCTTGTTAGGATGTCCAGATTTGTCTGTAGCATTATTACTAGGTTCTGGAGACATCATGTTTCTTTGTTTTTTTTTTTTTTGTTTTTTTTGTTTTTTGTTTTGTACCATGTTCTTGTGCTGACCTTTTGTCATCTGATTGACCCTGATGTTGTCTGTTTGTTTGTTTTGTCAGTTGACCTTTGTGCTCAGGAAATCTCCCTGTTCTGGGGGTTGGCTTATCCTGAGATCCTGGTGTCCACCTCCAGATGTTAGGTAGGTTCCTGCAATAGACTGGCTCTCAGAGAGTGACTGCCACTCTTCTCAACTGATTGTGACCAAATTGGACCAATATACAGGGGTTTGGAGTGGGGAGGGGGTTATCCTCTGAGGACCTGGGGGCTGGCTGGTCTCTTCAGAAAGGAAGGTAGAGCTGTGATTGGGCCTATGTTCTCCCCTCACTGACAAAATAATTCTGGTTCAGTAGCTGGACTGACGGTGCAGTCAGGAAGCTCTACGCAAGACAGGTGCCAGCCTCAGTGTGCCTGTTGCTGACTGCCTTAAGCTCTTGGGTGCTAGGGTGAGTGACCTGGCCCAATATTTGTGGAGAACACACAGTTGCTGGCTGGGTTTGCAGTCAGTTTTGGCTCCTAATTGCTTTGCTGTGACTGGGTTAGGTCTCTGAAACTCAGCCACAGTGCACACTGTGCCACCATGTTGGGAACTCTGGAAAGAAAATCTTACTTACCTTTGCTCTTGTGGTCTGGCTGTTTTTCCCTGTTGGGTGTACAGGTCCACGTGCAGGCTGGATATCATGCAGAGAGGTGTGACCACTGATCTGTGGCTGGAGCTGTGGGCTGAATCCACTCGTGGATCTACTCTAGCAGGCACTCCTCTCCAGAGGGGTGAATGAGGTGGCTGATCTTAGGGGATGTTCTTGGGAACTTCGTAAGTTGTTTCATGTGGTAACCAGTCTCAGTGTTTGCAGAAATTCAGACACTGTCTGTGTTTCACAGTTGGCTACGGGACCTCACATTCACTCCACAGTGACTAATCTCATTCACCTACTACTCAGATACTCTATGGTCTATGGTTGGTGCCATCTAGGATCTCCTCCAAATATTCATTTTTCTAGGGTTTGAATATAAGTTTCTGGAGGATACATAAACATCTAGCATTTAACATATTACACATAAACTACATATTTTTAAATAAATATTTCAGACATGTGATTCATCCTACCTTAGAGGGTTAATATTTCAACACCCTAATTAATTTTTTATAAAGGAAATTATATACACACAAAAACAAAAGCATCTTTCTTATATGAAGCTGGAAGGCAAAAGATAATTTGGAGTAGTGACTTTTTTTGTGTCATTTAAATGTGAAATGTTCCCCAAAGGTCCATGTGGTTGAACATTGTTGGTGGCACTATTTGGGATAAGAAGTTTGTCAAACATTTAGGAATAGGTCCTCAGTAGGTAGGCTTTGATGTTTTACTATAGATAAACCCTACTTCCTTTCTATTCTCTGCTTCCTATTCTGTTGATATGAGAGGAGGTGAGGAAACCCAGTTTCACACTCTCACCATGATGAAGCCATACCCATCTTTTGGAGATGGAAAAATGTTAAAAATGTTACCTAATTATATTTTAAGATGGCATGAAATCTAGGATTTTCTAGCTTGAAAACTCAGAAAGACATTTAACTTAGAGAAGAAAACTACCACAGATATTTTCAGTTCCCAGAAAATGAATAATGTTTCATTAATTTCAATAGTTGCTAATGTTATTCATATCAATTCATTGTTGGTAATTAGTTTCTTGGTGAGTGCAAACTTTTATGAAGCCTCTTGTTTTAGAAGATAAATAATGCTTTGTAGAAAGTGATGTTCTAAGAAGCAAAATATACATGTATTTTGATTTAATCAATTCAAGTTAAGTAGAAAGATCTTAGACTTTGGTTTTTACTTTATTTTATAGAGTATTAAGATTTTTTGTAACAGGAGTAAACATATTTAATAAATACATAGTATATGAAACCTCATGGCATCTTAGCAGTTATGGAATTTTATACTTCAAACTTTGTTCATTAAATTAACATTTCCATGAATTAGAAGGAAAAAATGGTTGTTTTAAATATGTGCTTATATAAGGATTTAGTGACAATAGTATAAAATATACCTTAGATGAGCTATCAAGCAATCAAAAAATCTTTTTAGCAAAGTTAGGAGTACTTGGCATCTGCTCTGTAGTGTAATCTATGTGTCATTGTGTATGTTTATCATGATATTCCAAACCAGAAATAACCAAGGAAATGTTGTCTGAACCAGGCACAGCACAGAGATCAGAGATCCAGTGGCATCTATTGGTCTGACTATCCTTTCTGGCAGAAATCTATTCTCTCAACAAAAGAACTATTAGTGAAGTCTGGATAGTCATGGCTGTTTCTAAGTGGAAAGACTACAAAACTATTCATAAGTAAATTTGTTAAACATAAAAATATATTAACTCTCAGAAACAAAAAATAAATAATACATATAATGGAAAATTAACAATAGATAAAATCTGCTAATACCAGAAACCACATTTTTTTCTCAAATGCACCCACATAATTAAATCCATGTAATTTCAGCAGGTCATGTTAATATAAACTCTGGTAAATACGACAAATAGAGTATTGTAGCAACAATTCATTTTTTTCTTAGCCTTAGTTTTTAATTTAACTTCGCTTTTGCTATGTAAAATATATACACTTTAACATTGACATAATGCCATAGATAAGATACTAGTTTTATCTTCACACCCTAGTATGAATACTGTGTGGTTCATTTAAGGATATGAATTATACAAGATGTGACTCTTCCTTCCTTATTACATGGGATTTTGGCTTTTGTTTTGTATTTGCAATCTGTGTTGTGAATAATTTGGTATTTCTTCTTTGAAGAGCTACATATTTTGTGTATATGTAGCTGTTATAGGTATATATGTCTGCTGTAGGTGCAACTCACATTCACTGCAAATAATTACACAGAAAGAGGTCTAGTGAGCAAAGTGAGTTGATAAAATGACAATAGAAGACTCCATATTTATTCACTTGCAATGATTTCCACATCAACTTCACTCAGTTTATAAATCTAAACATTAGTTCTCTTGCTGCCAGCACTTTAGACTCCACCTGGGATCAGTCAGGCAAGCTGTGCATTCTGCCTCCTAGAATCATGCAAAATAAAGATTCTGCATTTGGAATGTGGCTGACAGGTTGGTTGATGATGCATCAGACAAAAAGGAATATGCTTTCCCTCTTCTACACTGTAAGCTCTTTTGTTCCACAGGCTTATTTCTTTAGTAAGAAAAGCAGATGTGACTTAAGGAGCAGGGACATGAAGTGAATGGTGGAAAAGAACCCATGACTTCTTAATCACATTTTTAATTTCACCTTTTTATTTTCTAGTGTTTAAATTTCTTACAGTTCTGGTATTTTTATTCCTGAAACAAAAACACATGGTGTAAGCTTTATTTATTTTATATACTTAGGCGAAGAATGTGCTTTTACACTGGAGATTATCTCCAAGTGGCCAAATTTACTTAATTTGTAGCTATTTCTCTTTGAGAAAAATTTTCTTAGACATTCAAAAGCTATTTTTCTTCTGTACTGAATACAGTAGGGTCGATCAAACTGTTTCTGTTAAACATACTAGTCATTTGCTGCCCAGCTCTAGAGTATACAATTGAAAGGTTTACTGATTTAATACTTTAGACTCTAGAAATGGGTAGCAAATGGCTAGCATGTTTTAGATAAATAGTTTGATTTGAGGCCTTGACACCCATTCATTCATATATTTCTTTTGAATTAGATGTATACATATCACGGATAATGTTACTTTTGAAACATGATGTGTATTTTCTACTAATCAAAACTAATGATTTTGAAAAACTAGGAACTTCAAAACTAAAGAAATAACTAATAATTAATTTTATGACTGCTATTATACCAGAGACAGACTTTGTTACACAGAAACCCATGCAATGGTAGGTCTGCTGGATATGTGTAACTGTTAGAAATTAATGAATCAGCAAACTTATTGCACACAAAACAGTTGAACACTCATATCAAAATTTTAGGATTTCTGCACATGGGCTTTAGTAAATTTGGGAATGAATATGTTTTGTAGAATAATTATTCCATTTGTATATTTAAAATTGACTTTGCCTTTGGCTGTTTCTGTATCTCCTTGTCTCTCAGATACATAATGAGTCAAGTAAAGTAGGAAGAAAGAGTCTGAATAGCCAAGACTATTGAAAGAACAGAATTCCAAGTGAGCCTACAATAGAGGATGGAAAAAGAGACAGACTTAAATGGCACTCTGCGATGTTTAAGTGTATTTCCTTTATTGCCTTAGTTCTACCCGAAATATTAAAAATATCTGGATACTGCATATTATTTGAATTAATAAATTTATTTTAAAATTGGTACTTATCTATGTTATGTTCACATTACTATTGAGAATATTTTAATGCAATTTTGTTGTATCTTGAAAATATCTGCCCACCCAAGAAAGAAAACTTTGTTTTAAAAATGAAACAATATAATCTCTGTGTCTACTTTTGATGTTTGCTCTCTTTTTGTAAATTTATTTTTTATTTCTTCAAGTTACATCTCAATTGCAATCCCCTTCCTACTCTCTCCTCCAGTCACACCCTCCCACCCTCCTCCTCCTCAACCACCCCGTCCCCTACATTTTTAAGTTTTTAAAATTTTTTTCTTTTTCTTTTCTTTCTTTTTCTTTTATTTTTATTTATTTATTTGTTTATTTTTAAAAATTTATTTATTTATTGCTTCGGGTTACATCTCTGTCATGCTGTCCTCTTTTCACCCCTCCCAGTCCCGCCCTCCCACCCTCTACCCCCTAACACTTCCATCCCACTCCTCTGGAGTGGAGTGTCCCCACATAACAGTGCCCAGCCCCAGTTCAGCAGTCATATGAGGGCCAAGAGCCTCCTCATACACTGGAGGCCTACAAGGCAGCACCGCTAGGGAAAAGTGGCTCATTGACAGGAAAAGAAAAAAAGAAGTTTATGTCCATGTTCCCTTTGGTCCATTGGTTGCAGTATAGATATCCTGTACTATATGGTTAAAATCTTACTATAAGTGACTAGATGCCCTGTGCCTCCTTCTGAGTCTGTGTTAGCTTACTCAGGATGAGCTTCTCTACTTCCATCTGTTTGGCTGCAAATTGCATAATTTCATTTTTTCTGATAGCTGAGTAGTATTCCACTGTATAGATGTACCACAGTTTTTTAGTCCCTTCTTCAGTTGAGGGACATCTGGGTTGTTTCCAGTTTCTAGCTATTACAAATAAGGCTGCTATGAACATGAATGAGGAAACTTCCTTATGAATCCATGAAAAGTCATTTGGGTGTATACCCAGAAGTGGTATGGCTGGGTCCTGAGGCAAAGCTATTCCAAGTTTTCTAAGATATCGCCATACTGACCTCCATAGTGGTTGCAAAAGCCTGCACTCCCACCAGCAATGGAGGAGGGTTCCTCTTTCTCCACATCCTCGCCAACATGTGCTATCATTTGAGATTTTGATCTCAGCCATTCTGATTGGTGTGAGATGGAATCTCAGAGTTGTTTTAAGTTGCCTTTCCCTGATGACCAAAGATGCTGAATATTTCTTGAAGTACCTCGTGGCCTTTAGAGTTTCCTCTTCTGTGAATTCTTGGTTTAGCTCTGTACCCCATTTTTGATGGAGTTACTTGATGTTTTGGTGTTTAATTTCTTCAGTTCTTTATATATTTTGGATATTAGCCCTCTGTCGGATGTTGGGTTGGTGAAGATCCTTTCCCAGTCTGTAGTCTGCCTTTTTCTTCTAAGGACAGTGTCCTTTGCTTTACAGAAGCTTTTCCATTTCATAAGGTTCCGTTTATTGATTGTTGATACCTTTGATGTGTTCTTGGATTCGGTTTGCCAGTATTTTATTAAGTATTTTTGCAACTATATTCATGAGGGTGATTGGTCTGAAGTTATCTTTCATTGTTGGGTCTTAGTGTGGTTTAGGAATCAGGATGACTGTGGACTCAAAGAATGAGTTTGGCAATGTTCTTTCTGATTCTATTTTGTGGAAGACTTTGAAGAGTATTGGTATTAGCTCTTCTTTGAAGGTCTGGTAGAATTCTGTGCTGAAACCATCTAGCCCTGGGTTTTTTTGTTTTTTGTTTTTTGTTTTTTTTTGGTTGGGAGATTTTGAATGACTGTTTCTATTTCTTTAGGGGTTATAGGGCTGTTTAATCTGTTAACCTGAGCTTGATTTAACTTCAGAAGGCAGAATCTATCAAGAAAATTGTCCATATAGCTTAGGTTTTCAAATTTGGTGAAGAATAGATTTATAAATTAGGACCTAAAGATTCTCTGGATTTCCTCAATGTCTGTTGTTATTTCTCCCTTTTCATTTCTGATTTTGTTGATTTGGTTTTTTTCCCTCTGCCTTTTAGTTAATTTGGCTAAGGGTTTGTCTATTTTGTTGATTTTCTCAAAGAAACAACTCTTTGTTTTATTGATTCTTAGTATCCTTCTTTTTGTTTCTAAGTTGTTAATTTCTGCCCTATGTTTGATGATTTCCTGCATTCTGCTCCTTTTGTGAGTGTTTGCTTCTTTCCCCCCAGTTTTTCCAGTTCAGTTGCTAATTCACTAATTTGAGCTGTCACAGTTTTCTTTTTGAAGGCACTTAGTTGTATGAACTTTCTTCCTAGCACAGCTTTCATTGTGTCCCATAGGTTTGGGTACATTGTGCCTTCATTTTTGTTGGTTTTTAAGAAGTCTTTGATTTCCTTCTTTATTTCTTCCCTGACCCAGTAGTCATCCAGTAAAGATTTGTTTCCATGATTATGTAGGCTTTCTGTTATTTCTGTTGTTGTTGAAGTCCAGCTTTATTCCATGGAGATCTGATAAGATACAAGGAATTATTTCAATTTTCTTGTATCTTTTCAGGCTTGCTTTGTGTCTGACTATATGGTCGATTTTGGAGAAGGTTCTGTGTTGGTGAGAAGAAGGTGTATTCTTTTGTGTTTGGGTGAAATGTTCTGTAGGTGTCTGTTAGGTCCTTTTGTTTCATGACCTTTGTTAGACTCATTATTTCTCTGTTTGGTTTCTGTCTTGATGACCTATCCATTGTTGTGAGTGGAATGTTGAAGTCTCCTGCTACTAATATGGGGGGATAGATGTGTGATTTAATCTTTAGAAGAGTTTCTTTTACAAATGTAGGTGTCTTTGTATTTGGGGCACAGATATTCAATATTGAGGTGTCCTCTTGATGAATATTTCCTTTAATGAGTATGTAATGCCCTTCTCTATCTTTTTGGATTAACTTCAGTTGAAAGCCTATTTTATTTGATATTAAGATGGCTACTCCAGCTTTCTTCCTGGGTCCATTTGCTTCGAAACCCTTTCCCCAGGCCTTTTCTCTGAGGTAACATCTATCTGTGTTAGTGAGATATGTTTCTTGTATGCAACAAAATCATGGGTTGTGTTTATGGATCCATTCTGTAAGCCTGTGTCTTTTTATCGGGGAGTTGAGTCCATTGATATTGATGGATATTAATGACCAAAGGTTGTTATTTCCTATTATTTTGCTGTAGGTGTGGTTGTGTGTTTCTTTTGGTTTACCTGCAGTGGAGTTTTTTGTTTCCTCTGTTTTCTTGGGTGTAATTATCTTTTCTCAGTTGGAATTTTCCTTATAAAATCTTATGAAGGGCTGTATTTTGGGTAGATACTGTTTCAATTTGATTTTGTCATGGAATATCTTGCTTTCTCCCTCTATGTTGATAGAGAGTTTTGCTGGGTATAGTAGTCTGGCTGGGCACCTATGTTCTCTCTGGATTTGTAGGATGTCCGCCCAGGCCCTTCTGGCTTTTAAAGTTTCTGAGGAGAAGTCAGGTGTAATTCTGATGAGTCTGCCATTATATGTTACTTGATCTTTTTCTCTTACAGCTTTTAATATCCTTTCTTTGTTCTCTACATTTGGAGTTTCAATTATTATGTGGCAAGAGGAGTTTCTTTTCTGTTCTATTTTATTTGGTATTCTGTATGACTCTTGGAATTTTATTGGCATCTCTTTCTTTAGATTTGGGAAGTTTTCTTCTATCATTTTCTTGAAGATGTTTCCTGGACCTTGAAGTCTGGAGTCTTCTCTTTCCTCTATGTCTGTAATTCTTAGGTTCCATCTTTTCATGGAGTCCTTGTTTTCTTGAATGTTATGGGTGAGAACTTTTTTAGATTTTTTTGGTTGTTGTACTTATTTCTTCCATCAAATCTTCCACACCTGAAATTATGTCTTCCATCTCTTGTATCCTATTTTTGATACTCATATCTTTAGTTCCTGTTTTCTCCCATTGATTTTCCTCCTCCCTGATTATGTCTGCATGTGTTTTCTTTATTGCTTCCACTTCCAATTTCAAGACTTGAACAATTTTATTTGTTTTCAACATTTCCTCCTCTAATTTGCTTGTTGCCTTGTCTCTTTCCTGGTCAAGTTGAGCCACTTTGGCCTGGAGATCTCTAATGGTATTCTTTGTTGCTTTTTCTTGTAAACTTGTAGAATCTTTGAATTCCTTCAGAGAATTAATTTCTTCTTGAAAGGACTCTATCACTTTCCAGAGTATAGATTTGTCATCATTTTCATGTGTTTCAGCTGTGGTGAAGTGGTCAAGTCTTGCTGTACTAGCATAGCTGCATTTTGTTGGAGTCATAGTTCCCTGGCTTTTGTTGGATGTGTTCTTTCACTGACCTTTAGCCATTTGGTTGTTCTTAGCTGTTTGTTCCTGGTGCCTTCTGGACTTGGTGCCAAGAAGGGTGCTTTGGTGTAGAAATCATATATCTTGGTGATCTGTAGCTCTCCATAGGCTGGATGGGGCCTTGTGTGGAAGTTTGTTCTCAGTGTGTCTCCCAGAGCTCACCCCTTCCTGTTGTGTTCCAATTGAGGACTCAGGTCACAGGTTGTTTTGGGATGTGTTCTTATAGGTTCCTGGGATCCAACTGGTCTTTGTATTAATGACAGTGCATGTTGTCAGGCCACAGACTGTTGGCTGAGGCTGCAGGTCCCCTGCAGCCTTCATGTCAAACCGTGTTCGTGGCCCTCCCAAGCTGCTCTCAAGGGGTTCTCAGGATCAATGTGCTTCTAATAGCCAGAAGCACTGTGATCTGGAATAGCCCATGTCTTCCAGGCAATAAACAATGGCCCAGGATTGTTTCACTGCTCCTGAGTCAGAGCTCTCTTTGTTGTAGCCTGTAGTGGCTCTGCTGGTATGCTCCTGGGTGTCCAAGCACAGATGCTCTGAACTCTGGAGGTCCTAAGTTTGGAGGTTGAGTTTGCCAGCTGGAGACCTGAAAGGATCTGACAGGGAGGGAGTAAAGTTTCCCAGTGGGAAGCTCTTAGTGTTTGTGTCTGGTGACTCTGATCCTTCAATGTCTATATTTCCAGTACCAAGTTCTTGGTTGTCCCTGCTGGGCAGGCCCAGATAGGCTTGTGCCTCACTCACTGCCATTCCACATGTGTATACTTCTGTTGTTGTCCAATCTGTCTGGGTGGTCCCCAGGGCACTTCTGTGCCCTAAGCACTAAGCACTAAGCCCTTGTAGTCTGAGTCACTCAGCAGTGCACATAGGCCAAGAACTCACTGCTTCAGTGGTGGACCTATATATGTTGAAGATCCGGTTTCCCAGAGGAGGAGCCAACACTAGCAAAGGGGATGATATTATCCCTACAACCCATCCAGGGCTTGGATCCAGTGGAGATCCAATCAGCCTTCCAACCCGGCCACCCGCCTTTCAGCCTGCTCTGACCTCACCGCTCCTACATCTGTGCTGGACTCAGTTTGGGCACTAGAGCTGTCCTGTGTATACTGGCAATTGAGGCCACTGCCCCCCAAGTCCCGGGACACCGAACTGGTGCTGGCAGCATAACCCACTGCCAGAAGTGTATCCCGCTGCTCTCTAGCTGCGGTGTTTTTCCCAGTGACTGTACATCCAATAGGGTAGCCTGTATCTCCAACACTCCTCTGCGGAAGCCCAAATATGCTTGCATTTCTCAGACTGCTGCTCTGCTGCGGTCTCACTTCTGTCTTGCAGCTCAGAAAGTGCTGTGGCCTGCGGCCCCAATGGTTCTTCTGAGAATATATCCATTCCTGCGGCTCCACCAATCTTCCCCTTGGTGTTGCAATGCCTGTGTGGAATATGGGAGCCCAGGAGTCTGGTGAGTAATCTTGTCTGGGCTTCAGAGCTGCTCACTGGGTTTTGAGTGGCTTGTACCCTGGTTCCTCTCCTGGTGATGATTCTCCTGCTTCCCTGAGTCAGCGGCTTCTGCAGTTTCTGCTGGTCTGTATTTCTGAGTATCCAAGAGTAGAGAGTCTTGCCCAGGGACTTTTATTAGTCTCTGGGTCGCTGGGTGAATCCCAGCAGGTTCGTGCCACTCAGATTATTGCTCAGTGTCTTATAACTCTGTGGTGTTATAGCTTTTTTCCACAAGTTCAAAATATGTCCATAAGGGCTGCTGCCATCTTGGATCCCCCTAAACCTGTCATTTTTGTACAATAAATGCAGATGAATTTTTTTTTCAAAAAAAAATTCTTGTTATCTCCTGTTTCAGCTGTTGACTATCTCTCAAAGAATAATTTACATATCTCCTTACTAACAGTAATTTGATACCACTATGGAGTGCCTGCCACATGCCGGACAAATTTCTTCTATCACTTTTAATTCATGCAACAATCTGTAAAAGAAACCATCATTATTGCCATTTTAATAATGGAGATGGAGACTCAAAGAGACTGAGAAGGTAAATTTCTCAATGTTGTATGGCAAATCTACTCCAAATCCAGGATTCTATTCTGTGTCTCATGCCAAGCAGAAAATCTCCCCTCCTCTCCTTCACCTGGTTCTTCAATGCTCACTGGGCCCTTCCCAAAAGCCCTAATCCATTTCTCCAGAAGAAGGCTTAAGGATGTCTAGCTCTGCCCTTGGAAGCTTTCTCCACATTAGCTCTGGGTGTAGCCTCAAGGGGATTCTGAGCTTCTTCCTTTCCCTAGCCTAGTGCTAACAATATATTCACTTTCTTATTCCCAAAATTCAAGTTTCCCTCTGGAAAGTATAACAAGATTGTCCTTTGAGATAACTGTGTAACTTAGAAAACTTTTGGAGCTTCATTAGAAGTCAGGCAATGACTGCCTATGTGGATAGTCTTGCCTGATTTGGTCTCTTTGTAGTAGAGAGTCCATAGTGGGAGCATGAGGTATTTGCAGATAAGACCTCCACCAACCCCTTCTTCACCTCAACATACCAAACCCCAGTCATACTGAGCAATTTTCAAGTCTCTAAATGCAGCCTATATTTTCCTGAAAGATATGGCATGAACAGTTTGCTCTGCCTATAGGTTTCTCTTTCTTTTTGTTTTCTAAGTCTGCTTCTAATTGGACTCAACTTTTATATCACTTCTTTCACAAAGCTGACCCGTGTTTATTCTAGGCATGTGTGTTTGGTTCATATTCTTCTATCCAGGTTAATACTTAGTTGGGGCCATCACTGCATTTATGGAACCCCTCCAACACATAGATATACATACACATACACACACACTTACCCACAACACTGTTTTCATGGATGTAAATCAACTTACAAAGCAATCCCAAGTACAATAAAATCAACAAGCAGTGCCAGAATGATACTGGTCTCTGCTTCTGTGTTCTTTGATACAGTGCTTTCCCCCTTGATGTAATATTCTAATGTACTAGCTAGCTCTCATGAATATTTTCAGACAATGCTGAAAATTTAAGTTATAAACTTAAGTAAGTATTTTAGAGTAGTTCTTCAAGAACAGAGCAAGGGGATGGTGAGAGGGCTCAGTGGGTAAAGGCATTTGCTGCTAAACCTGACAACTTGAATTTGGCCCTTGGTACCCAAATGGTTGAAAGAGGGAATCTACTCCTGCAAGTTGTCCCCTGACCTCCACATGTACATGTATGTTACCTGTGCATATAAACACACACACACACACACACCAAATAAATAAGTAAACATAATTTTAAAAAGTTCAAGGAGTAAAATCCATTCTTTCACTGAAAACCTCAAATTTTCTTAAATAATCTGATAACTCAATTAGAATTTGACCACTGATTAAGAATGCTTAGTATATCAATTACCACCTTGCCTGGGAAAATTGGGCATGTGAATACTTTTCATTCTGCTTGCATTTCCTAAGAGACCCCTGAGATTTTGTGAATTCATGTACAGAACAATGAGACCTTATATTCATGAGTGAAATCAGGAGATGTGAATTAGTCATCACATTTTAAACATTTGAATTATTCCTTAATCCTTTAAACTCTGAAGAGAAATACATTTTATCACATGCAAATATATATTCAACCTTTTGTTATTTAATTGATTTTATGAATCAGTCTCTTATTTTTATTTACTTATTTGTTTGGTAGTTTTTTTTTTAAAGTCACTTTTGTAGCAACCTTAAAATCCTTCACCTTATTAAGATTAACATCTGAGGCTAGAATTTAAACCCCAGAAAACGTGGTGAGTAAAGAATCTTTAATTTATGAAACTGAACAAGTTGGCTTATCCAAACATCTCTAGGGCTTTAATGGGAGATGGCTATAATTCTCTGAATTGTATTCCTTTCACAGTGATATTTTGTAATTCCATTCTATTACCCTTTCTTAACATTAATGAGATAAAAAGATCACATTATGGCAATTGATGTTCTTCAAATTGAATGCACGTTTCCATGTACAAAGCTGTCTGTTAATTTTAAAAACATAGCATGTAACATAGAATCATGACCGTGGTCATCACTCAGCTGGGACCAGATAGCATTTTTTATCTATTCATTGGATTTAACAAGGCATGAGATGGCAGCAGAATACAAAGCATGAGTAGATTATTCTGTAGCCCTCCTTTTGGGCAATTCTTGGCAACTGAGCAAGGAAACTGAGGCTTCATGTTTCCATGGAAATAAACCTCAAGGTCAAAGGGGCTTATGGAAGGTCAGACAATGACAAAGGAACATCTGAGAGGCCATCTGGATGAGTGACCTGACATAATTAGTCATTAATCCCACTCTGGGGAACAATAGCGCTGGCAGAGAGTGTTTGGGCTTTGATCGAGGTCTGGGTGATCTCATGGGGGAGAGGGAAAAAAGCCCCACTTGGTAACTAAGGAGATTATTCTGGCATACTGTTAACTAAAGACAAGGTGGCTGAGGAGGCCAGTGGGATAGCATTTTACATATTAGACTACACTTCCCTTTACTTATCACATGCTCCTCTCGGGCCATGTGGCTTTTGGATTAGCTTCTGGGTAGCATTTTTTACAGTTTACAATGGAAAGCGAGCAAGAGTCCCAAAATACATTGCTTAAAATTCTCAGGCAGCAGATGGGAAGATTGCTGGAGCGCCAACAGCATTAGCCAGCTTGGTTTACAGGTGTCAATATTTACTAAGCAAAGTTTGCCAGGGTGCCTTTTGGGAAAAAGCACAGAGAATAGCTAATCAGTAAAACAATAGCAATCAGTTTGTTGCCTGATTTGAGCAGAATGGTTAGAATTATAAGTTGTCTCAAATGGTAAAATGTACTCAAGAACATCTGCCTTTCTCTTTGGCACTTCTTTTTCATGTTTTTTATTCTTAGCTCACTTTGATCAGCTACCCATTGCATATAATAACAATCCTTCTGTTTGAATGGCTGATGATGTTTGGGTATTGATTGTGTACGTTTCTGTAAGATGTGAACTTGGTAGAAGTCTTTAGAAGTATATGCATTTCAACAACTACTGAAGTCACCCTCTTTTCCCTGGAGATAATTGATTACACTTGCTGGGAGTAAAGAATGGTGACCAGATAAGGGAGTATATGTACTGTACCAAGGTCTTTTTATTAGAACAGCTCTCCAAATAATGAACTTTGAAAGTTATTGTGAGCTTTTTCATTTTCTCAGAATATGACTTGTCATTTGGCTGTTATGACAAACTACATATGAGTCAGAAGAGAGAACATGAGGTCCAGAATGAAGAAGTAAGACCTGTTCTAGTTCTAACTCTACAACTAATGCAATTAACCTGACATGTAATCATTTAGGGAGTATTTTCATAGCTGTGAAGTGATGGGTTGTATACTATCAGATATTGAAAACACATTCACCCTTAGAATACTGACTCTAACATTGAGATAGTTCCTGCCTAGACATCTGCTCACAATTGAAAAAGATTTTGTTTAGAAGGAGAGTGATTAGTAATGTCTGATATTGTAGTGGTAAGAGAAATGGTAGCATTAGTATTAAATGCATATCTCTGAACTTTAAGAAAATTAGGATGAGATTACTTACATTAAAACTGTGAAACTCTTTAAAGTTATGACAAATTGTCACTACTGCTACTAGGAACAGAATAACAGCAACATGGGATTCACATTACAATAATGTACACATAAAATAAAATACTTTTCTTCCCAATATTTAATTATCATTCTTTAAGTAACATATGGTCACTTAAGCCATAGGGATCATTAACAAAATTAAGATTCTGAATGTCGTCAGTGGCATGAAGCATGTCTGGAACAGTGCTGCTCAGTCATTCCTTTATCAACTAGACAGTGAGTTCTGAAACGATAGCTCGGAACTATATACTTAGAAAGGTTTTTGAGATACTCAGAAGGCAAGAAATAGGTAGTCTGAGAGCATGCCCATTTAGGTAGGTCTTTTAGATTTCTTGCCAGACTGCTTTCTGCTGAGAGTAAAATGAAACTGCTTATGTAGAAGCCTGTCTCTCTTGCCTTCCATCTATTAAGAGTCTACTTATCTGCTGTGTCAGGTTAATTCACACCAATTATTTGATCAGCATTTACATTGGTGGAAAAAAATTTCAGGAAAAAAATTTGTGTTCTGTGACTACAACATCCCTCAAAGCAGCACGAAATGTAACTTGAGTGATATTATTTAAACGTAGTGCAGGTAATAACCTAACATCTTTTGTTATAAAATGTCTAAATGTGTGAACTTTAGACTTTCAAATGTTCTGGAAATTTTTGTACTTGACTTCCCATAAAACTTTGATTATTTTAATCAATTATTCCAATCACAGTAAGTATAAGTCAATAAGTCTAAGGAACCAAGTTGTCAAAAGACACCACATTTGGAGAAGTGCTAAGTTTTGCTTCCTCGGTTTAGAGCTCCTTGGGTCCAGATGATTGAGCTCATCACTAGAAGAGTTTTTGGGCAGAATAATATGTCTAGTATTCTCAAGGCCCAGATGAGCCTCTGAATAATTAAAATGATTTTCAGTAGTAACTTGAAAATATTGACCAGAAAACAATCAAAAGGAATAAAGAAAAATTATTCAAAAATTGATTCTCCGTTTATGACATAGAAGTGGCATGTTGCATATATTTTTTTGCGACTTAATCAAGGAAGGATTTTAAAAGCTTTGCATTTATAGTTCATTGTTCAAGACACAGGCTAACTGTTTCAAAACCTTTTGTGTGACAAATTAACCTTATTTATAATTTTACAACTAAAATTTTAAACAATAAAAATTCCATATAGCCATTGCTGTTTATTTCATGCTCCTATTTAAATTGGAAGATTTTATAGGATCTTAAGTATTATAGAAGCAAACTGCAAAACCTCAAAGATTCCATAACGTTATTATTTTTTTCAACTGTGTATTTGAGTTTCTGTGTTGTGTAGAGTATCTGTCAAACTAAGAACTCTCTGTTAACTTTCATGTCAAACACAATATACATTAAAAAGGAAGAATAAAAATGTTCACATTTGAACTGTAGAGAATTCAAAGATTACAAGGGTAATTAGTCAGAATTTAGACCAGTGATTTTTAGCAAAAGTGTTTTATTATTAATATCATTATTAATATTATTGTTGGTTTAAAGAGAATAGGGGAAAGCTCAGAAGGCCTCAACCCTACACAAAAAAGTAGTATGGGCAACTATTGTATGCTGAACAGAGAGAAATAGTCTTCCACAGGGACAAGTAAAACAACTGGTTGTCCAGTTCCAAACATTCATCCCTGAAAACACACATATAAGTAACATTATACATGCTGAACAGGTTATATTAGAAATATATATGTATATACATATATACATGAACAACAATGAAAAAACAGTCATAAATCTGTAAGAGTAAGGAGAGGTATATGGGAGAATTTAGAGTGATGAAAAGGAGGGGGTAAATGTAATTATAATCAAAAAGAGAGAAAGAAAGAATTTCTAGTTTATGATACTAAGGAAAAGTAAGACCAGTTTTGGGCAGGTTTACTCTTATTTTTAATTTAAGTTTCATAAATCTCTATAATGTACTGCAAACTGATGATATTTACCACCAGTTACTTTCTTTTAATAGCTGTCCACTCCTTCAGACCCCTTTTCTCTTCTCAACTAGACCCATCCTACTTTCATGTCTCTTTTTTTTTCTGCATGCCTTGTTCAGGTAGACATAGCATTTGTGTACTTATGATTACATCAGTCATGTCCTGTCTAGAAGAAAACATTTCATAGTCCTCCTATTATCCTTCAACACTTAAAAGATTTTCACCTCAAGTTCCCTTCATGTAGGAGGGAGTGATACAGATGTCTCATTTAGGGCTGAACAGTCACCTTTATTCTCAGCATTTTAGCATTTTAATCTGTTATGCACCTATCATATTAACAGTTGCACATTGCGAAAAGAGGGTTCTCTTGTCAAGATGAATGTTTTTAATTCTGTACAATGTATCTTCTTTTTACTTATGCCCAAAGTTGGCTGTTACTCTTCCCTTCCTTGGTAATACATGAAATCTCATGGAAAGACACAATTGACTATATCATAGGGCAATTGTATTCTCCTATACACTTCAACAACAGTACAAGATCATGGGTTCTGGACACAGTTTGAGAAGATTGTATAGAAAAATTTTAGTTGGTGAGATGTAAATTGTTTATTCAAGTACTTGACATAATTTGTATCAAACATCTTCACATTATCAGTTAGTTTTGTTCTCCCATAGGCATATTGTTTTTATAAGGCAAAATCAGATGCACAATTGTCAAGAAATTCCTACTCTTCAGAATTTTTTTCTCTTTCTCTAGCACAGCATAAGTTTTCTCTCACTTTATATATGTTCCTCATAAGACCATACCATCCAGTTCTTCATTTCTGCGGGCATCTTGAAAATATATTCTACTGCTCCATTTGACTGTGCTAATCTATACTATTAATTCATGACAACTTCTTAGTACATTGTTAATCAAACTCGAATTTCTCCCTCTAGTTTTCAGAGGTACCTTCTCAGACCTCTACAGTAGCATTAATTCTTTCTGTCACTAAGATCTAGAATATTATGCTCATATACTATTCTATCATAAGTACCATTATTACTTTTAAAATATTTTATTGTATTTATGTGTGTATGTGTATTCAGGTATGTGAGGGTGACCTTGGATGCCTGAAGAGAGCATATAGTCACCTGGGACTGGATATGAGTGCTAGTAACTGAACTCCAGTCCTGTGAAAGAGCAACAAGTACTCTTTTTTTAAAAAAA
>CAJQZJ010009486.1:266784-277912 GCA_907164525.1 Lophiomys imhausi | reverse complement strand
ACCACAATTGAATAGATCTTTGTATATTGATACAAATTTAAAGGTAACGCTTCCCAATGGTATCATACCTAGAGATACTTAAAAATAAAATGTGAAGCTCTGGATATTGATGCTGGTATCCATAATTTATTAAGAATCAAGAAATTAAACACCAAGAAACCAAATAATCCATCAAAAAATGGGGAACAGAGCTAAATTGAGAATTCACAAAGGAGGAATCTCTAATGGCTGAGAGACACTTTAAGAAATATCCAACATCCTTAATCATTAGAGAAATGCAACTCAAGAAGACTTTGAGATTCCATCTCACACCTGTCAGAATAGGATCAAAAACTCAAATGACAGCACATGCTGGCAAGTCTGTGGTGAAAGGGGAACACTTCTCCATTGCTGGTGGGAGTACAAACTTGTACAACCACTATGGATATCAGTCTGGCGATATCTTAGAAAAGTTGGAATAGCTCTACCTCAAGACCCATCCATACCACTTCTGGGTATACATCCAAAAGATTCCTCACCAAACCACAAGGACATTTCCTCATCTATGTTTACAGCAGCTTTATTTGTAATAGCTAGAAACTGGAAAAAACCTAGATGTCCCTCAACTGATGAACAGATTAAAAAAAAATGTTGTACATTTATTTACAGAATGGAATCCTACTCAGTTATCAGAAACAAGGAAATCATGCAATTTGTAGCCAAGTGGATGGAACTAGAAAAGCTCATCCTCAGTGCACTAACCCAGAGTTAGAAAAATGTAGATGTCATCTATTCAATTATAATGGGATTTTATCCATGTAGTACAGGATAACTATCCTATAACCCTTCTTGTTTTTCCCATGTGAATATTTTTAATATTTTAAATAATTTTCTCTGGGTTGATACTTAAAGTGGGCTGGGCTCTTCCACATCATTCACTAATTGAGAAAAATGCCCCACAGACTTGCCAATTAACAATCTAATGGAGACATTTTCCCAATTGAAGTTTCCTCTTCCTATATGAATCAGGCTTATGTGAAGTTCACAAAAAAAAAAAAAAAAACTAACCAGTGTAGTAAATAAGAGCAACAACAATATCTTGTAATGTTTTGGATTCCATGGGACCCCACTGACCAACAATTCAAAAGAGAAATAACTTTCCTGAAACTGGGTTTTCTATTTCCCAGGATTGGTTGTGCAGCTGAGTTATTTTTCCTCAGTTATAGGATAACTATTTAACTCTTTGTATATGAATATCTATGAATTTCAGAAAATGTATACCATTATTAGGTTTTCATATATCTATTTAATGATGCTTTTAATGGTAGGTATTTTACCCATATCTCTCCTTTATCCTGACCTCCCACCTCCACCCCATTTACCATTCCCTCTTTCATTATTCCCCTCTTCTCATTCAGGAGTCTGTAATGGTGTGATCTTATGCTTAGGTCCTCGGCCTTATTACATTGATCAATGTGTCTGTTTTCATACCACTGCCATGCTGTTTTATTATTATAGCTCTGTAATATAACTTGCAATGAGGGATTATGATACCTCCAGGAGGTTTATTTTTAATTGTTGAGTACTGTTTTGGCTATCCTGGTTTTGTTGTATTTATATATGAAATTTAGATTTTTTTTCAATTCCTGTGAATAACTGTGCTGGAATTTCAATGAGAATTATTTGGAATCTGCAAATTACTTTTGATGGGATGGTCATTTTCACAATATTTTAGAATCCTACTGATCCATAAGTATGAGAGATCTTTCTACCTTTTGATGTTTTATTCAATTTCTTTCATCAATGTTTTAAAGTTGTTTTTATATAAATCTTTCATTTGTTTGTTTGGAGTTATTCCAGTATGTATGAGGCAATTCTGAAAAGTATTTTTTTTCCTAATTTCTTTCCCAATATGCTTGTGATTTGCATATAGGAAGGCAACTGATTTTTGCATGCCAATTTTTGTATCATGTTATTTTGCTGAAAGTATTTATCATCTGTAGAAGTTTCATGGTAGTGTCTTTAGGGATTTATGTATAAAGTCATATCAACTACAAATAAAAATAATTTGACTTCCTCCTCTCCAATTTGTATTCTTTTGATTTCTTCATTTGTCTTATTGCTGTAGCTAAGATCTTAAGCCCTATGTTGAGTAGTTATGGAGAGACTAAACATCCTTGTCTTAGTACTGATTTTGGTGGAAATAGTTTGAGTTTCTCTTCAGTAGAGTTATATTGACTGTAATCCTGTTGTAAATTGCCTTTATTATGTTGAGATATGTTCCTCAGACCCCTAGTCTCTTCAGGCCTTTTATTATAAATGAATGTTAGATTTTATCAATGGCCTTGTGGTGGATTGAATAGAAATGGTCAATATATGTATATATTTAAATATGTGGTCATTAGGGAGTGATAGTACTAGGGAGTGATTAGGAGGTGTGGCCTTATTGGAGTATGTGTGATCTTGTTAGAGGAAGTGTATCACTGGGGGTAGGCTTTAGAGTTTCAATAGCTCTTTCTTCCTGCTACCTGTAGATACAGATGTAGAACTCTCAGCTCTTTCCCTAACACCATGTCTGCCTGCACACTGCCATGCTTCCCACTGTGATGATAGCTGACAGTGGACTAAACCTCTGAAACTTTTAGCAAGTCTCAATTAAATGCTCTCTTTATAAGCTCTAATCTAATAAAAATTGCTATAAATTTTTATTTGTAGCATTTGGATTTTTTGCATCCAATATGATCATGTGATTTCTCTCCTTCAATCTGTTTATATGGTGGATTATACTTACTGATTTATGTATGTGGAATCATCTCTGAAATGAATCATCTTGATCATGATGGATAATCTTTGTGACATGGGCTTGAATTCAGTTTTAAAATTTCTTATTGAGATCTATGTTCATAAGGAATATTGGTGTGTAATTTTCCTTTTGGTTGAAATTTTGAGTGGTTTAATATGAGAGTTATAATGGTTTTGTAAAAATAATGTAGATGTTCTCTTAATTTTTATCTGGCCCTGTGTTTTTTTTTCCTTAGGTGAGAGATTTTAAATGGATGTTTCTATTTCATGAATTGTTATGAGTTTATTTGATTTATTTATTCTATATTGATTTAATTTATGCAGATGACATATATCTAGAAATTAATCCATTTCTTTATATTTTCCAGGTTCATGAGATATCAATTTTAAGGTATTTATTAATTTATAAAATAAAATAAAATAAAAAGTAATTTATCACTCCTCATGATTCTCTGGATTTCCTTAGTTATCTGCTATAATGTTTCTCATTTCATCTTTGATTTTATTCATTTATATTATCTTTCTCTTCCTTTGGTTAAATTAAAAGTTGTCAATCTTGTTAATCTTTTCAACTCTTTGCTTTTTTTGATTCTTTGTATTGCTCTTTTGTTTTTGTTGTTGTTGCATTTCACTGATTTCACTCTGCTTCTCTCTCCTTCCTTCCTTCCTTCCTTCCTTCCTTCCTTCCTTCCTTCCTTCTTTCTTTCTTTCTTTCTTTCTTTCTTCCTTTCTTTCTTTCTTCTCTTTTGGGAAGTTGTTTGTTCTTATTTTTTCCAAGGTTTTTAGATGCATTTTTGAATTCTTTTTTGTTGTTGTTGTTGTTTTGTTTTTTATTTTTTTATTTTATTTTTTCTCTTTATTTTTTATTTCTTCAAGTTACATCTCAATCGCAATCCCCTCCCTAGTCTCCCCCGAGTCCCCTCCTCCCACCCTCTTCAGCCTCAACCCACCCTTCCCCTTCCTTTTTTTTTTTTTTTTTTAAGCTTAAGGTATATCTTTTTCTCCCCAACAGCTCCCCCTTTCAATCTAACAAATGGCTCTTTCTCTTATAATAATAAATACAATATAAAACAACAGAGGTAATTAGGCCACATTTATGAGAGTTATATGGCTTAGCATACATTCCCAATGTCCAGTCCATATGTATTTGGCACCTCACTTTAATGTTCTACTAGTTTAAAGTTCTATATCTAACTCAGTCTTCATACTAACTTGCATCACGATTTTAAAAACATCTTCTTAGATCCAGATCACTCTCTTGATTCCTAAACAACTCAAAATTTAATTATGAGACTCTAGCTATGTATTCTTCAACCACCTCAGAGACCTGAGAGGGATAAATATATCTGATTATATAGGAAGTGCAGGGCCCGCAGCTTCCAAAACTAAGAAATGACATACCAGTGGCTGCCTAGACAGTTCCCATTTTCTCTCCATACATTACAGCATCAATCTTCAGTCATTTGGCTCATTTCTCTGACAGACATTGATTGTAGAGAAGGAATTATGAAGGACTTGCCTACCCTGTCTTGACAGAGCTAGGTTGTCGATTTTCCTGCTTCCAAGTTTTGTCCTTTTTGGACAGCATTCTGCCTACAGTTGGAGCAAGGGGTTTTTCCTGCCAAGAGATAGGCTTGCCACTAATTCAATCATCTCCTATTATTCCAGTATTTTTCCATATAGGCACTTAGTGCTATCATCTTTGCTTTTAAGAATGCCTTCATTAGGGAGCTGGAGAGATGGCTCAGAGGTTAAGAGCACTGGCTGCTCTTCCAGAGGATCCGGGTTCAAATCCCAGCACCCACAAGGTGGCTCACAACCATCTATCATCAGATCTGGGGCCTCTTCTGGCCTGCAGGCATACATGCAGACCAAATATTGTATACATAATAAATAAATAAAAAAAGAATGCCTTCATTAGATTTTGGTATGTTGTATTTTCATTTTCATTCAGTGCTAGGAATTTAAAATTTATTTTTTACTTCCCTCTTGTGGCAGTTTTCATTCAGTAGTGCTTTGTTTAGTTTCTATTCTTTCTAATATTTTTACTGCTTTTTATATCTAGCTTTATATCTTTGAGGTTAGATAGAATCCAGGATGTAAATTCAATTTTTCTAAAATTTTTGAGATTTATTTGTATCCAGTATGTGGTTGAATTATTAGTTCCATGGACTCCTGAGAAAAATAATACATTCTTCAGTATTTTGTCAGAGTATTCTAAAGTATCTCATAGATATATTTTATTTATACTCTAACTGCCGGATTTCAGTATTTAGATTTTTTTGTAGTTAATATGTCTATTAGTGAGAGTGGGTTGTTGAAGATAGGCACTAATACTTTGCTGGGTCAATCTGTAGTTTTAGATCTAATAGTATTTTTTTAAATGAAATTGGGTGAATTTGATTAGAATCATAATCTTTTTGGTGGATTTTTACTTCAATAACTATGAAATGTCCTTCTTTTTGTCTTGTAACTGGTTATGATTTGATGTTACTTTGTCAGGTATAAGTATAACTATGCCTTCTTGCTTTTAAGTTATATTTGTTTGGAGTACCCTTTTCTTTCTTTTACTGAAAGCTGATATCTGCCATTGATGGTGAGATGTTTTCTTGGAGGCAGCATAAAGATAGATCCTGTGTTCTAGTCCAACATGTCTACTTGGGTCTTTTTATTAACGAAATGAGATCAATGGCTTTCAGTATTATTATTTAACAAGATTTATTGATTAGTGTCATTTGTTATGTTGATGTTGTCTTCCTAAAGAGACAATCTTCTTTAAATAATTGCTCTGGAATTGTTTAGTCATGTCTTGTGGCTTCTTGAATCCACTGAAGAATTCTGACTAGTATCCCGTTTAGAT
The DNA here is from genome assembly GCA_907164525.1 of Lophiomys imhausi. Classification (NCBI taxonomy): domain Eukaryota; kingdom Metazoa; phylum Chordata; class Mammalia; order Rodentia; family Muridae; genus Lophiomys; species Lophiomys imhausi. Next base: position 272,271 of record CAJQZJ010009486.1, on the reverse strand, counting down.
CTGGCTGTTTTTGTCTTGGAAAGATTTTCTTTCTCCTTTGATTAGAGCTGATAGTTTTGCTGGGTATAATAATCTACGGTGGAATACATGGCCTTTGGAGCTCGTAGCATACCAGTCTAGACCTTTCTGGATTTAAATATCTCTATGGAAAAGTCATCAGATGTTATTCTTTTTTCTTTTTCGAGATAGGGTTTCTCTGTGTATCCTTGGCTGTTCTGGACTCATATTGTAGATGAGGCTAGCCTTGAACTCACAGAGATCCACTGCCCCTGCCTCTCGAGTGCTGGGATTAAAGGCATGTGTCACCCTGCCCGCTGGGATTTGAACCCGGGTCCTTTGGAAGAACAGCCAGTGTTCTTAACCACTGAGCCATCTCTCCAGTCCCCAGATGTTATTCTTATGAGCTTACCTTTATATGTTGTTTAGTCTTTCTTACATATTCTAACAGTTATTATTTGTTTTGTATCTTTAGTGTTTTGATTATTATTTAAGATCGAGAGTGCCTTTCTTGGTCCTGTCAATTTTATGTTCTGTGTGTTTCTTGAAACTTGATAGAGAATTATTTTCTCAGATTTGATAAATTTTATCCTATAGTGTGTTGAAAATAATTTCTGTGCCTTTAACTTGGGTTTTTTCAGTCATTTTTCTATACATATTACTCATATGTCTGTTGTTATAGTGTTAAATGTGCAGTACCTGCTTTCCTGCACTTTTCCCCCTGTGTTTTCTTAGATTTAAAATGTTATTTAACTGAATGATCTGATTCTTCTACTTGATCTTTGAGACCTGACATTTCCATTTCATTTTATCCAATCTAGTGATGAAGCTATCCTATGAACTTTTTGTTTGAGTTTCCTGAGCTTTTCATTTTGAATTGTATTTTAGTTTGACTTTCCTTCAGAGAAAGTCTATTATCTCTACTTCTCAGCGCTTGCCTTTACCCACTGAGGCAGAACCTGTGGAAATACCTGTGAACCCAGAAAGTAACAACATGAGGTTTTTGTTCTTGAACAATTCATACTTTCCAGTTACTACCTTTATTGCTTCCTTTACCTCAGTGACTTTGCTATTCTCTCCTCCAAGCCAAAAATACTTATGTTTGCGTACATTTTGAAGATTTACTAGGTATCAGATAATGGAGATTTTTACAGTGAAAAGTTCAGAGAACGAAATAGAGCTGAGAATATAAATTTGGCCATAATTTATCTCAAATGCAATTTAAATCACTCTAAGTATTCTACGATCTAAGTATTCTCACTAAGAGATAGAATTCACATAGGATCTACCTCTAGAGGCATTATAGATGTGGCTGCTGTGTCATATGTGCATCAGTAGGAGGCAGAGAGGAGAGAGGGTATATCTACAATCAGTGTTCTGATCTATAAATAACTGAATAAATAACAACCTAACATTCCCTGAAGGAAGTAATATTGAGACCACCACATTTGACACCAGGGAGTCCTAGAGAGGGATATGTCCTAAGATAGCCACCAGAGTGCTACTATGGGACCATGACAGGGATTTACCATGAGATGAACACCAGTCTGGTACCATGTGGGAATGAATCCTCCATGTGCCATAATGTGCAGTGCACAGGTGTGGTATAGCATTCCTGAGACCACTCCAGAGACAAACCCAGACACTCAGAGACCCCAGACACCACTAAGAGGAGCAAGTAAGTAATGGAGAAATGGAAAAGAGAGAGAAACAGAAGGATGTGTGCACAATGAAGGGATGCATAATTGGACGCTGAGCATAGTGAGGAACAATCTGATGTGAGTAGCCAGTGATGCCACCTAGGACCATGGTGTAGTCCTGGCCTCTGCTGCCAGCAGGGGCCACATCTGGGTCCATGGCCCTGTAACATCAGGGTTCTGTTACCATGAAAGGCCAGATGGACATCCCTGGTCTGGGCTGACACCCAGGGACATGTTGATGTCTGAGAGCTGTGCAGAACTAGCCCATCCATAATCTGGGCATTATGGGAGACCTGGTCCTAGAGGCATGAGAACAGGAGATCTGACCCTGTCTCTAGCCATCTGCAATACTCAGGAAAGCAGGTACTACACATTTAAGAAGTTGTGAATGAGCTGGCCCCAAGAATGCGAGCTTGGGAGAGCTGGCCCTACCATTTATTTCTTTGTGGTAGCATGGATGAGGGAGAGATAACCTCCTCTCTCTTATCCCTCATTACCAGTAGCAAGGGAGAGACCTCACTCTGAGGTCATCAGAGCAGTAGAGCTGTCCCTGACACATGCTGTAGCAACTTGGAGAGCAGGCCCTGCACCTCACCTGGAAAGGATAGTACAGCTGGCCCTGGATGTGGGGTTGTAGATGAAATGGCCCTGAATGTGTGAGAATGGAAGAGCCAGTCCTGCCTTTTGTCCACTGAGTGATGGCATTGACAAGGGAGATATCATCTCCATTATCTTTTGCCCTTGCCTCAGGTTGCAGGTGGGAAAGTTGGCCCTTCTAGGGTCATGAGAACAAGAGAGCTGGCCCAGCCCTTTACCAATTGCACCACTTGGGAGGGAGAGCAGCCCTGTACCTTACCTCAGTAGTACAATAGAACTGGTCCTGGATGTGAAGGTTGCAGGCCCAGAACCAGGACTTGGAATTGGCTCTCCTCAACATCTACCTCCATGGGTGAACTGCTGGTGCTCATGAGGAGCCAGTTCTACAGACCCAAGACTACAATATTCCCATAACACAGCGCAACAACAGGAAATCTGAGAGGAATCCCAGTGAGGTTCCAGTACTGACAAAGTAGCAGAAGCTAGAGGCCTCATACCAGATCAGGGAGTCACTGTAATGAACATTTGCAAACACACACACACACACACACACACACACACACACACACACACAAATGGACAAAGGGGAATATTGTGGGATGCACTGTGACACACTGCAGCTTCCACAATGAGATTTTTTTTTTCCTGTTGGGAGTGGTTGAAATGGTGGAGAACAGGATTGAGAGGAGGTGGAAGATGAGAGGGATCAGGGTGCATGATGTGAAATTCACACACACAAAAAAACCGCAGTAAAAAGATATTAAAATATTAAAAATGTTCACATGGGAAAAACAAGAAGGGTTATTCTAATGCTACTTCTGCCAAATATCTATTTTACTAATATTTCATTTTCATCCAGGATTATTTCAAAATAGTGAAATTATATTTAATAGCATTTTTATATTTCAAATTTATAAAAACTTTGGAAAAATTCCAAATAACACACAAAAAAATCCCTAATTGGATGCACCCCATCTAAAGTCATGCATTGTAAAACTTTGACAATTTTAGTTATCTTTCTTTTAGCCCCTTGTTGGAGGGAAGGTCTAATAACATTGTTTCTAATAGGATGATTTCACTCCTTCTGAGGCATTCTCTTGATTGGTTAATAAAAGTTGCTTATGGCCAATTAGCTGAGCAGAAAGAGTATAGGAAGGCGGGACTTCCTGAGATTAGAATAAGAACCCTGGATTTTAAACAGAGGATTAGTTCTTTCTTTCCAACCAGAAGCAGGAAGAAGGAGGATGTACATCATGGGTTAGAAAAAAGTACCTCATTCCACGTGGCCAGGAATATCGGCATAGCATGGAGAATAGCACTCCAAGGGGACATATGTATAAATGGGGTCATATTTGGGAAATAGAATAATGAGCTAGCTTAGATGGGCTAGGGTTCTACAATTCTGGCCAAGGCTTGTTAAAATCCATCTCGTGTCTGTGTGTTCATTTATAATGACGGGTTAAGGATTAACAGCTGCCAAACCAATTATATATAACTTAAATACTGGTTAAACAATTAAATTAGCTTTTTTCTACAGCCCCTCTTTTTTTCTGATGAGATTTTATCACATACATCCTAATAACAAGGACTTTGCATTTCCTTACCACATTCAGATAAAATGACATCAGCAGAATATTCTTAAGTATATTTTTCTACTATCACACAATTTATTGAAAGGAAGTATAATTCAACAAATATTTATTTTATTTAGTTTGTTAAAACTTTTTTTTCTTTAACCTAGAGCAGTTTCTTCACTTTTAGTGGGTGAGTGGTAGAAGTTTTTATGTTATTGATATTTTTCAGAATCTGGACCAGTATTTTTTAGGATGTAACCTCCTTTGAATTGGTTGAATGTTAATACTTCTTTATGATTAATTAGGTTCTAGTTCTTGACAGGATTATTACACAAATAATGTGGTATTCTCATTACACCAATCAAAAAGCATATAAAGTCAAATTTTTACAATGTTATTGATATTAAATTTAATAATTCGTAAGCTAGTCTCCCAACATCTTTACATAATGGTCTACAAAGTGTTAATCTAATAATTCTAGAATTCAGCAACAATTTCTAATTTAACCAATTCTCTTATGGTGTTAGGAATATGATTATTTCCTATTTTTATAATTATTATTTATTTATGAGTAAAATTTTACAGTTATTATTCCCTCCCACTCTACTACAAAACAGAACTTCCTAAATCCTCAACTTGAGTTTATGGAAATATTTTTTTAAATACTTTATTTTTTTTCTTCAAGTTACATCTCAATCACAAACCCCTTCCTATTCCCCCCTGCTATCCCACCATTCCACCCTCTTCCCCCCAGAAGTATTCCCTTTCAGTCCAATAGATGGTTCCTTCTCTTACAACAGTAAATATTATACAAAACAACAGATATAAATATGCCACATTTATGAGAGTTAAGTGGCCCAGTATACCTTCCCAATGACCAGTTTATACATATTTGGCCCCTGACTTTAACATTCTACTATCTAACCATCTCCATGAGTTTAAAGGTCTATATCTGACTCAACATTCATACTAACTTGCAACACACTTTTAAGAGTATCTTCTTAGATCTATAACACCCTCTTGATTCCTAAACAACTCAAAATTTAACTATGAGACTCTAGCTGTCTATTCTTCAACCACCTCAGAGACCTGAGAGGGATAAGTATATCTGCTTATATAGGAAGTGCAGGGCCTGCAGTTTCCAAAACTAAGAAATGACATACGAATGACTGCCTGGACAGTTCCCATTTTCTCTCCATACATTCCTGCATCAGTCTTCAGTCTTTGGGTCCTGTTTCTCTGACAGACATTTGTTGTAGAGCAGGGATTATGAAGGACTTACCTACCCTGTCTTGGCAGAGTTAGGCTGTCGACTTCCCTGCTACCAAGTTTTGTCCTTTTTGGACAGCAGTCTGTCTGCAGTTGGTGCAAGGGGTTTTTTCATGCCAAGAGATAGGCTTGCCACTAATTCAACCACCTTACAGTGGAGATTCTTCGATGTTTATCTTCTACTTGTAGTAGAATAGGGGGTGCTGTCAGGCGCTGATATGTCTCGATATCAAAAAAAAAAAAAGAAAATCTTAATTTAAGATAACATCTTTGAATGCCATATTCTGCAGATCTCTTGGGGTTTTTGAAGATGCCCTATCCATCTCTTGTATTTAGATAAGCAAATGTTG
>CAJQZJ010009486.1:217300-245915 GCA_907164525.1 Lophiomys imhausi | reverse complement strand
CACACACACACACACACACACACACACACACACACACACACACACACTCAACATGATACAATAGCCAGAGTCATTTAATAAGGACAGATATTTGATTATTTCTATATCATTATTGTATAAGTTAAAAAATAGTTAAAATGTTTAAAAATAGTTTTAAAAACTTGTTCAGATCATATCTCTAATATGTGATCCTAGAATACAACTCAGGTTTTTTTGAGTTCCCTAACCTAATACTCTTGGAACGTTAATTTTTGTTAATAATTAAATGAATGGGTACCTAAACAGAATTATGCTCTCTCAGAAGCATTTTTTTTAATTTGGGGGCTCAGTTGTTTCATCAGTATGGCACCCAAAAATCAGTTTGTATGAGTAAATGGAATGGTGCTAAGAGAAAGAGCAATGGTCTATGTCTGTGAGGTCAATCTGTACTAAGAAAACATCAGGACCTTTCCAAATGATTTACATTGGGAGAGAAAAGAGGGACGAGAATTCATCAGGGATAGCTGGTGATGAATCGAATGATGATCACACTTTCTGTTCTGGCTAAGTCACTTCATTTGCAAAAATGACTCTCATTCCCAACTGCTACTCTTCATGGAGACTGTGCTGAGGGAACCAATGTGGATGCTTTGGTCTTCAACTCCTACACACAGGCATTCAGCAACAGCTGTTAGGTGCCATTTAATTCTGGCTGTGATGCCCCCCCCCTTATACTTTTGAACTCAGTACTTTTGGGTCCTAAAAGCCTCAGAGGTGAAAGACTGGTTCAGTAGCAATCACTGATGCTCTTTTGTGCTAAGCAGTTTCAATGTGCAGGGTCCTTCCTTGTGGAGTCTGTATTTCTTATCACATCAATGTATGATAGCTTCTTGTTAACCACACATAGCATGTTTTCTATGTCTTATTGTTTCCTGAATAAGAGAATTATAACTCAACTTCACAATTATATTTTTTAAATTTTTTATTATAATTTATTTTTTATTTTTTCAAGTTACATCTCAACCACAATCCCCTCCCTACTCCCCCCTCTAGTCCCACCCTCCCACCCTCTTCACCCTCAACCCCCATCCTCTTCCTTTTTTTTTAAATTTAAGGTATATCTTTTTCCCCCAACAGTTCCCCCTTTCAGTCCAACAAATGGTTCTTTCTCTTATAACAATAAATACAATACAAAACAACAGAAATAAATAGGCCACAATTATGAGAGTTATATGGCTTAGCATACATTCCCAATGTCCAGTCCATATGTATTTGGCACCTGACTTTAACATTCTACTATCTAATCATCTCCATGAGTTTAAAGTTCTATATCTAACTCAGCTTTCATACTAACTTGCATCACAATTTTAAAAACATCTTGTTAGATGTAGAACACCCTCTTGATTCCTAAACAATTCAAAATTTAACTATGAGACTCTAGCTATCGATTCGTCAACCACCTCAGAGACCTGAGAGGGATAAATATATCTGATTATATAGGAAGTGCAGGGCCCGCAACTTCAAAAACTAAGAAATGACATACCAGTGGCTGCCTAGAAAGTTCCCATTTTCTCTCCATACATTACAGCATCAATCTTCAGCTGTGTGGCCCCGTTTCTCTAACAGACATTGATTGTGGAACAGGAATTATGAAGGACTTGCCTACCCTGTCTTGCTTTTTAAAGGCATTGTACCTAGTAATGCTTAAAAATGCAATGTGAAGTTTTGGCCTTTTGCTACCAACTGTCATAAACTGTTTAGGATAATTAAGAAATGCAAACAAATAGTCACACAAGCTTGTCATTTTGTTAGGTACTATGACAGTCTATCACAGTTATTTTCTAAGATAACCAGAAATCAAGTTGCTAACAGACAAGCAACATTTGCTTATCTAAATATAAGAGATAGATAGGACATCTTCAAAAACCTCAAGAGATCTGAAGAATATGGCCTTCCAAGATGTTTTCTTAACTTAAGATTTTTTGATATCGAGACATGTGTCAGCTCCTAATAGCCACCCCTATTCTACTCCAAGTAGAAGATGAGCATTGAAGAATCTCCAGTGGGAGATGATTGAATTAGTGTCAAGCCTATCTCTTGGCAAGAAAAACCCCTTGCTTCAACTGTAGACAGAATGCTGTCCAAAAAGGACAAAACTTGGAAGCAGGTAAGTCCACAATTATATTTTTATCTTAATTCCCCAACAAGACTGAAATCCTAATCCAAGATCCAGGAACTGTCATTTTTGTGTAATCTATCTCCTTTTGGAAGAATACATGTTTACCCTTAAACCTAACATTACAAATGCCTTTCTTTATCTTGCTCTTAGGGCTTTACATTTGTAGAGCTTTTTGAGATGGCGTGAATCAGAAAATACATATATACATTGCTACATCAATCCATGAAAATATTTGAAAAATTAAATAAAATATGGTCATAATTGATTTATGATTGAAAAGTAATGAAGAAGATGACAAGGACAGAGAACATAAGATTATAAAATTGAGTGGGATGGTGCTGGAGTATGTTTTTAATATCACACTGAAGAGACAGAGGCAGGCAGATCTCTGAGTACCCAGTCTACAGAGAAACTATGTCTTAAGAAAACCACTACTAATACTAACAAATACTAATACTAATAAACACTAATACTAATAACTAGTGATGATAATGATAATCATAATATAAAATTGAGGAACAGTGAAAATACCCTTCCCTGATATTTGAAGAAGAGACAATAAACTTCTCAAGGAGGTTTATATTTAGAAAAAAATGTTTCAATGACAATAATTTCTGCATAAGCCCCATCCCCTCCCTTGTTTTTTTAGATAGAGGGAGATATACATATTTCTACCTACACAAAGATACTTTCCAAGTTCAAAACTGCATAGATAGTTCTTAATTTTTGCATTGTCCTGTAACAGGGCCTTAGAGTTAGTAGATCCTGAGACATTAGCACAACTGGCTCTCTGATTAACTACCATTCAGGCTGTAAAACTCAGCATGTAGACAGATCCACATGCCAAAACTAAACAGGCCTAATTCATCAAAGTCCATAGTTATGAGAAAATCTCTAAATGTACTAACCTTGCTTTTTGGCTTCTGTATTTCCACTTCTGATTTACTCTTCTTGTTAACTGAAATATATCAACCCAAAATGATTGTTTTTTGTTTGTTTGTGCTTAAAAGCTCACTCTGAGAGAGGCTCAAGGCTACAATGGGATCCTACATACCCAGTGTAGTCACTGGCTAGCTAATAAAGACTTTCTATTGTCTTAAACCCATGTCTGAGCAGTCTTCTCTGGTGAGTATCTTATAACAGTCCAAGGAATATGATGGGAAGGCATTCCTGAGATAGGCATGGGTTCCTGTCTAAAAGCTGGAAATTAAACAAAGACTTTTTGTCTGCTATAAAAATGATCTTGCTTCTGTGTGACTGTGTTTTCCTTTCTTTCACTTTAGTTTCCCACTCCAGAGACTGCTGTCATCATTAGCACTGTCATCATCATTATTATAGGACATGTAAGACTTAACAGACTCCTTGATCTTTATACCTTGTCCCCAAGGGAGGATATGGTTTTCCTCCATTCCAGGCACTGGACAACTCTCCACCCCATGCAATAAACAAGGTCAGGAGGCTGGTCAGCAGCTGCCTTCCCTTTATTTGTCATAACCTGTTGGCTCCTTCTTTTTCTTCCTCATTTGGCTTGATACTATCAGTCACCTTTCATTTCTGTTCTCATCCTAGTTCATTGATTTACATGGAAATTCTTTTAAAAATATAGTTTTTCTGGTTTTCATAATCCAAGTCTTAGTGGAAAAATATGAAATATAAAATAAACCTAATTTTCTAAGGCTAGTGATAATAGAAGTATTTTTTTTTACAAAAAATGGGAATTTCTTGGAACTTTTATTATTTATTAGCTATGCTCTAATGGCAAAAACAAAACAAAACACAATAAGATCTAAATTTTGAAGGCAATTAAGCAATTAACTATGTTTATATCTAGAAATATTAATATTTAGTTTAATTATAAAAAATTCCAAGATAAGATAGATGAGTGATTGCTTACAATGGTAAATTACAATTTGCTGATCCACCAATTTATATTTTATTCAAATATAGTTCTCAAAAGTTCTCCCTAGTTGTAAGAACAGAAATAGCTCAGCCCCTTTTTCTCTTTATAATATTGTTTGTTTGGTTGTTTTTTTTTTGTTTTTGTTTTTGTTTTTTGAGACAGGGTTTCTCTGTATAACAGCTCTGGCTGTCCTGGACTTGCTTTGTAGACCAGGATGGCCTCGAAATCACAGAGATCCGCCTGCCTCTGTCTCCCAAGAACTTCTTTCTAATATTGTTAACTTCACTTACATGTATTTACTGAGCAATAGCAGTATTTTAAGGAGTTGAGTTGATCTTGCCATGCCATTGCTTTGAAATGCTCTTGTGACTTTGGGTCCAGAGATAAAAATCAAAATCCCTACAGGTCTTACCAACAAAAGATTTCTGCTTATGTCCTTGTATGCCTTTCTGTGACTGCTCTTTAAAATCATAAATGGAAGCATCTTTGTCTTTGTTTGAAGTAAGAACAGTGTGTTAATTAGATAGAGTTACTTGAATTCTGTATAGACTCATGTTATTCTCCTCTGAAATGTATTTTAAGCTTGATTTAATTGTTTAATTGTTGACCTTTCAATAGTGTTTTCATACACACACCATGTGGGAGAGGGAGAGAACGTTGAAGAGAGGGAGAAAAAGAAAGAGAATATAAAAAGTGGAAAAAGAGAAATAGAGCAAAAGAACATGAAATAGGAAAAGAGAAAAAGAGAAATCTGTAGAACTTTCTACTTGGAAATAGTTTGCAAGAACACACATTCCAGGGTCTACATTGTGGAGGAACACAGTATACAAAGGCAGGCACTTGATACTCTCTGTAGCCTGTTTCTCCTGCTCTCCTAGAGACTAATCTTACAAGTGCTTTTCTTCACTACCCAGGACACAGCTCAGATGCTACTTGTTCCAAGAGCCTTTCCCTTTACACACATAAAAACCATCTTTTGGTATAGGAAGACTATTCTACAACCCACAGACCCAAAGGAACTTAGCATAACTATACTACAAGAAACTCCACCCAGCAGCAGATCAAAACAGATGCTGAGGCACACAGCCAAACATTAGGTGGAGGGGCAGGAGGAATAGATAGATCTGGAGTGGGCAAGCACAACGCATGAAGATCAACAGAACCAGCCAGCCTAGGCCCCTAGAGGCTTACAGATACTAAAACACCAAAACAAGAAGAAAAAATTATACTTAGACTAGACCTACACACTCCTATACAAATATAGTTGATAGTCAACTTGGTCTTAATACCCTTAGCAAGTTGATGGGGGCAGACTCTGTCATGGACTCTGTTGCCTGTTGAACACCTTACCCTAGCTGGGCTGTCATGTTGTGCCCCAGAGCAAGAGGAAGATCTTATTCCTCATGCGTCTGATGTACTGAGGGGGGTTGATTTGTAGGGTCTCCCTCTCCAGAAAAGAAGGAATGGGAGGAGAGGTGAAGAGATTGGGAGGTGGGACTGGGAGGGGAGGAGAGAGGAGGCTGTGATTGAGATGTAACTTGATTAAATACATAAAATTTGAAAAAAAAAATCTTTTTCCCCCTGTCCCAAATGCTCTTTTGAATCACCCTGACTCAATTTTCTTCGTGACCTCAATTGCTTTGTGATAGCATCTTGACTATTGTTTAATTACTGTTGTATTGATAATTCCTCCCATCTACATTGCAGACTCCCTTTGTTATTTCTTTTGATATCACTATGTCCTCAGGGTTTCTAATGCTACCTAAAATCCAGAAGGTGCTCAGAGAAAAAGTACTGAATGATTACAAGGATCATGCTAAACTTCCATTGCTGTCTCAGTCCCATGGAGAAGATGCAGAGCTTGTATAAAAGTTAGAGGATAAGGTATCTTCTAAGCAAGTATTGCTGGAAGTTCTTTACGAGACTTACTATTGTGTACCTCATTCCAGCATCTGAAAATAGGACTTTTAATATTTTGATGTCTGACTAAAAAGAAAGGAAAAAAATCTTTAAAATAAAATTAAATGGAAAAAAGAACATTAAAGAAAAGTAAGCTAGTATCACTGAACTAGTTATATATTTAAAAGGTAGAATTTAAGGAGACTAAAAATTAACAAATACAGTGGGTATGCATTCAAGATGGAAAACGTGATGATTTGTTATATCTTATCCTGAGCAAATTAATTACAACAGTAATCACCACTACACACATTATAATCTGGACTCATTTAAGAAAACAACTGAACTGTGATGACTGGTTCTGAAAGATACTCAGTGGGGTTCAATATATTGTTCTTTTTATTTTTTTTTACAGGTAGAGTGCCTCAGAAAGCACAGATTCAATAATCTCTTAACTTTCAAAATCACTCCCAAAAAGGAAAATCTATGGATATAGTACAAAAATGGGAGTTAACAAGAATTGCTGTGCCTAGAAAAGGGACGAACAAAGAAATCACAAGAGGATTTGGGGATCAGTGAAGTCATCCCATATAAAATAGATTCATATATTGCTATATATCATGCATGCTTTTGTATATATTTTGAATGTTTGATATATACATTCATATATTGCTATATATCAAACTTTTGTGAATACCCACAGAAAATGGGTGCTCAACACTAAGATTCAATCCTTCTGAGAACCATGAGTACTGGATGATCATGCTGTTCCTGTTAGGCTCCTTAACTATGATTGCTATGTTACTTTTGTGGGCGATGTTGATAAAGGGTATTAGGTATGTGCAAGCAAAGGAGTGTACTTGGAAATCTATGAACTCACCTCTAATTTTGCATGAACCTCTAATTGCTTTAAAACTCTATTAAAAATAATCCACTAATGAATCACATATATGTAGGGTTTTTCAATGAAAAAATGTGAGTGTAGAACACATACAACAATTTTAGGAGCTCTTGTGAGACTGTAGGTTTTTCAAAATAAAAGTTTAAAAATCATTAGTACCTATATTCAAAAACAGATTCCTCATAGAATATTTTATTGCACTCCAACAGATATAATAAATGTCTACTCTTTTGACAGCACTCTTATGCTTTCATTTTGGCTAAACACTGTACAGAAACCCCTTCCTGAAGTGCTGAGGCAGATATGTCTGTATTACTTGGAAGTACTGGTTGTAGTACTAGAGAACAGTCCCCAAATATTTTGATTGAATGGTGGATGCAAGACAGTGCTTTCTGCTGATTTATTTCTCCAACAAGAAAATGCCACTTAGCCTTCATAAAGGTTTTAATGAAAAAAATTAAGAACATAATCAAATAGTCTGCAAACAAGCCAGGAAAGTAGTTGAGTGTAATGGCCTGTGGTAGGATGACTATGTTATCCTCTCATAAGACAAATAAATAGAATTATTTCTAAACTCCCATGAGACATTTATTGAAAGGGAAGATATAGCAAATTATTCATCTACCCCATCGACTTCTAATTTGTTTCCAGTCTTAGCTCCTCAGATACAACAAACAAACAAAAAACCAAAACATATTTTTCAATGTGGAAAGAGAAAGCAAGCCCATAACAATTTTACTTCCTTCAATAAAATTGCAAATGTAATCATATAGGTTATGCAGTTAGATTACAGTATATAAGAGGTTTCTAAGGAAATAGAGAAAATGTATGGAAATTAATTAGTTTGGTTTATTTTTAGCAGTTTTTCCTTAGGAAATGTCTGGTATAGTTTTCTTGGTAGAACTCATCCCCATCTCCACACTCCAGTAATTCTTTCTTTCCATTGCATTCTTGTCTTTAATGAAAAAAGCTCAAGAGGAAAGAAATAAAATCAAGTGATTAACTATATGGACCACCGTATTTACTCACTTCATTAAAATGATAAATATATCAGATACCAAGGATAGTTTAGTGGATAATGCCACACATACTATAAAACATATGTGGCTTTATCTATATGGAAAACAGAAAGATGAAGCTAAACATTCCAACCAGGTAAATAATCATGGGAAGATAACAAATGCAAACATTCTAAATATGTGTGAAATACAACCAACTAAATACATATTTACTTAAGAGGTCCCAAATAAATCTATGCTAGAAGATATTGTAGTATTAGTATGGAACACATTAAAGGGCATTTGGTCACACATACCAAGCATACAAAGACTGTGAATGAGTACTATATATCAGCTAATGTTGGTTTTTCACAATAGAATGTGTGACCTTCAAGAGAGGCAACTGCATTAGAGTAGAAAGAGGTGACCAAAGGATGTGACATCTGGTAAGACAACAAAATTAAGAACATATTTGTTCTTGGAGTCAATAAACAATAAATGTAGCAATCTTGAAGCTGTTGTTAAAAACATATTTATCAAAAGAGTAATATGAATATAATTTTCCTCTCATTAAAAAAACATGGTATTCTTTCTTTCCAGTGCCCCATTTGTAATTAAATTGAAAATTTATTCACTCTTTCATTTATTCATTCAGTCTTGTATTCATTCATTTATTCATTCATCCAAAAACAGTGAGAGAAATGACAGAAATTACTGGACTCATGAGGGAAAGTAGTCTGACATACATAGGACAGGTGGAGACAAATAGGCAGAGAGAAATGTGGAAAGGAAGTAACTTATAATCAAAACGAAACTTCAAGGAGTTGAGGTTGGGAGACAGACAGAAATAAAAATAGTCTAAGTAGAGGGGACAGTAACAGTAACTTCAGTGTAGAATTATTTCCTGATGAGTGTCAGGAAAGGCAAGCAGCCCAATGGTGCAATGTGGAAAGAGGCTGTAAGGTAAAAGGATCAGGTTGAGAGGCCTCTTGGAGTCCCCTTGGCTCCTCCTGAATCTTAGTGTCAGAGTGTATTGGGTGTGGATAGGCTTTACTTCTTCCTCATGTGGTTTTGCATTTTAAAATAACTTTTATTTAACAGAACCCTACCTATCATGCACAATGTGTTTTAAAGTACATGTACATCATGGATCTGGTAAATCAAAATGATAAATAGATGCACATCTCACATACTTAGCATTTTTATTGTATGGATAGCAATATTTAAGGTTATAAAATACATTGGTGTTGGCTTGCCATGGTTTTGTAGTTTGATCTTGCCTAGATGGTATTAACAGGCAGCATCCACATATACTGTGAATGGCACATTTCTTCACTTAGACACATGCAGTAGATTTATTATGATGAGCTGAAATCTTAAAAGATATTTTTGCTTTATTAAAGTTGACTTTCTCTGCACTTCCACTCCCTCTGCTGGTTATGAAGACAGAAGACTCTGTGCTGTGTGAATTTACTGTGACTTCAGCTGGAACAGGAACAGGGTCAAGGAAGCCATCGCTATTAAGCTCACACCTGAAAGGGAGCACCAGTCTCTGACCCGACCTTGATGGAGATGTGCATGCTGCTGGCTATGGGACTAAAGACGTTTATTTTGTCATTTTGTCTTTTTCCTTGCCTGGAAACTATCTGCACACTCTTACACCTGTTCTTTTCAAGGTGTTCCAGCAGATGAATAGGCTGAGATCTAAAAGTTCAGTACCTGTGTTAACTCAGGGTCCATATATACCTTATGCAACAGGACCAGGTGTTTCATATGTGGCTGGAGGAATTGCTGCCACTACATGCCATAAAGAGGAATCTGCCCTGGATAGAGAACTTGAGCCATCAATGAGAGTAAAATTAGAACTCTTTTGTGAGCCTATATTGTAAGTTTAAAGATAGAGCTGCCAAGAAATTTTTATTTCAAGATCTTAGAAATTAGAAAATGTCTATTTCTTATAATTTTGGTTGTGAGCCTAGCCTTTAATGGCTGAGCCATCTCTATAGCCCAATGTCTATTTCTTAATTGGGTACCACAAGAGTAAATTTTTATGGTTTTTCTTTGGCTCTTTCAAACTTTTGTTTATTCGGTCTTATTTGTTTTTATTTTACTTTAATAGTAAACAAACAAACAAACAAATGAATGAATGAATGTTCCTATTTGTGTACTAATGGGGGGAAAAAGAAAGAGTGTGGATTTCAGTGGGTAGGGAAGTAGAAAGGATCTGGGAGGAGTTGAGGGAGACTAAATTGTTACCAGAATATATGCTATGAAAAAATATTTAAATAAAAATTAAGAGTAAATTCTAGCTCATAGTTGCTATGCTTCATTCTCAGAAATGATTAAGTTATTACTCTAAAGTGATTTAAAAATGGAATTCTGTTAAAAATTTAGCTTATTTGTAAGGACTAGATTTTCTGAATCCCAAGGCCTCTCTTGGTTTTTAATGTCTTTCTTCTTAAAGACTGTGGAGAAGTCATAATCACTACCACAGCATTTGCTCCATGGTGTGTGTGTGTGTGTGTGTGTGTGTGTGTGTGTGTGTGTGTGTGTGTGTGCCTGGAGTCACTCAGCCCTATGCCAAATCAAATAAAAGAAACTTGGCAGTAGCTTGAGGGGAAAAAAAATCCACCTGTTTACTTACTGTTTACTTGGGTCAAGCATTTCCTCCTCTTGCACATTCACTGACTAACACCCTAGAGAAAAACAAATCCCTTTGACATACACCACCTTTCCCAGAATGTGTGCTTACTTGTGGCTCTATTTGCTTTTGTAGGAGGGACACAGGAAGAAGCTAGAGTAGCTAACTTCTAGTAGTTGTCTTCTGTCATGCATATGACATAGGAGAAGCAGGGGTGCAGCAGGTGTTGATGGAGGGTAAAGCAAAAGAAAACACCCATCCTTGGCTACAGTGCCAAAGAAGTTTATGTTTGTCATTTTTCTTGTATGGTAGTTATCCGTTTGTGGTGAACATGCCTGTTGGTATGTTTGCCTGTTTGTGGGTGTTTGAGTGCATGCACACATATATGTGACTGGTGGCTCAAAGTTGAAGTTAGGAGTCTTTTCTGATTGCACTCTACTTTCTTTATTGAAACTGTCTCCCATTGAACCTAGAGCTCACCAAATTTGGATTATTTCACACTAGGGAACCTCTCCTCTTTTGCCTTCCAAGTGTGGCAACAGCTACGCCATGTACAACTTTCATATAGATTCTGTGGAATAAAACTCTGGGCTTCATGTTTCAGGTTAAGGATATTATCCACTGAGCCATTTCCCCAGTCTCCACTGTCAAATCTTCAGAACCATTATACTGATTAGGAAAAGGATAGTTTTGTTTTTGCAGGGATTCAAATATCTGGGTCGACCCTGAAGTGCCTTTAACAAAGTGTTCACTAGCTTAATAAAAATGTCCTGCTGAGACTCTCAGCTCTAATGATTGAGTTATTACAAGTCAGTATGACAAGGGATTGATGGAAATATCCCAGTTTAGAACAGGGAATACCAAAATATCACCTGAGATTAGCCCCAAAAGTCTTCACATAGAAGGAATTTTGGCAGGTGTATGACAGAAACAATGAGAAGTAGGTAGCAGAAGGATCACATTAGATGGACACCATGAGAAAGAATTAGCCTGTGCCAATAGAATAAAAATTGACTCTACCAAACTCTTAGTCATTTGGTTCAGCATCCTGGGATTTGTGTGTATTTTAGAAGAATTCAAGGGTAGAGTTATAAAGTACTGTAACAGATAGCCAGAGATTTTGCTCCAGAAAGTCATACAACTAAAGGAAAAAATGTCTGTTTAAAGGGATGGTAGGAAAGTGATGAATTTTGGTGGTCTGGTTGCTACTAGTTAATAGAATTGGTCAGAATATGTTCTGAAGCCTAGTGTGGGTTTTAAAAGACCTGAAGAGTGGCAGGCATGTGAACAGGTCAGAGAAATCTCCACCCAGCCCTGACTCTCTAATAGGAAAACAGCAAACACACATGCATCTTCTGAATGACAGAATTACTGCAGTACCACTGGGAAACCATGGAACATGAACATTTATTTTCTGCTCTCATGAACCCCAGATTGTTAACTGTGAAGTTAGAAAACAAAATTGTAAAAGCATATCTTGGTTCTTTAAGAAAAAAGGTTCTTAAGAATAGTTTTTTTTTTATTCATTTAGCCTTCAGAAGTAGAACACAAGAAATATAGATTTTTATACATTTTGTTTGTATTTGTTGAGATTTTCATAGAGTACTATATTTATATCAGTTCTTCCCCCCCTACTCCCTCCAATTCTTCCTGTGTATCCTCCATTCCCATTTCTTCTCAAAATCATGGTCTCAAAAATAGCTTTAAAAGTAACTTTATATTTGGATAAGCAAATGTGGCTTGTCTCTTAGTAACTTGATTTCTGATTAACTTAGAAAGCATCTGTGATACACTACACTAGTACCTAACAAAATGACAAGTTTGAATGACTATTAGTTTGCATTTCTTAATTATCCTAAACAGTTTGTGACAGTTGCTATCAAAAGACTAAAGTTTTGCATTGCATTTTTAAACATTACATAGGTACAATACCTTAAAAAGGGTTAACCTTAATTTTTGTATCAATATACAAAGTTCTATAACAATGTAACAAAATATAACCTTAATTTTGTATAAATATTATAGAGAGAAATTGGGGACTGTCCAAGCAGCCAGTTGTCTGTCATTTCTCAGTTTTGGAAGCTGTTTGCTCTCCACTTTCTGTTTATTCAGATATATTTATCCTTCTCAGGTCTCTAATGTGGTTGAAGTCTAGATAATTATATTTAGTCTTATATCTATAACTATATCTAGATAGTTATATTTAGTCTTCAAACACAGTTAAGTTTCAATTTGTTTAGGAATTAAAAGGATGTTCTAGGTCTAAGAAGATGTCTCTAAGTTGGTAATGCAAGTTAGGATGGAAACTGAGTTAGGTATAGAACTTTAAACTCATTGAGATAGATAGATAATAGAATATTAATATCAGTTGCCAAATACGTATGGAATAGACATTGGGAATCTATGTTATACTTTATAATTTTCATAATTGTGGCCTAATTGTTCTTGTTTTGTGTTGCATTTATTGTTATAAGAAAAAGAGCCTTTTATTTGACTAAAAGGGGGAGCTGTTGAGGGGAAAAGAGGTACACCTTAAATTAATGAAAAAGGGGGGATAGGAGGGTGAGGAGGAACAGGCAGAAGTGTGGGACTGGGAGGGGTAAAGGGAGGGGAATGTGATTGAGATGTAACTTGAAGAAATCAATAAATGTTGGGGGGGAAAAGTAAATTTATTCCAGTGATTTAAGTGTATTGAAGTCATAAACTCTAGAAAAAACTATTCTTGAATATTTAACCCAAGCACTAGACAAAGTTCCCAATTGTTTGTTCACATAAAAATAATACATATCTATGAATTTATAGCCTACTCCAAATATGTTTCTGGGTATTTTCTAGAAAGCTCTTAGTGTAAACTTGGTGTGTGATGATTGTTAGTATAAGTTCTTAAAAGAAAGAGACTATTTTCT
The DNA here is from genome assembly GCA_907164525.1 of Lophiomys imhausi. Taxonomy (NCBI): domain Eukaryota; kingdom Metazoa; phylum Chordata; class Mammalia; order Rodentia; family Muridae; genus Lophiomys; species Lophiomys imhausi. The sequence goes on along the minus strand of CAJQZJ010009486.1, from coordinate 232,512 downwards.
ATATATTTAATGTTAAATAGCTAATATAAATGTCAAGACTGCTGTGTGACTTTTTGTTATTTGTACATGTGACTAAAGTTTTCTTTACTATTTCAAGTTCAAAGATACACATCTGACAGAATATACCATTTTCATGGCTCTCTATGAAGTCAAAGTGCTTGTCTATTTTCTTGACATTGTGTTTACTTAAATGAGTTTATCCAAAGGGAAAGAGTAAGGTTGCAGGCAGCTTAGAACCATGTTGTAATTGTTACTAATTAAGTGCACTCAGCTGTATACTGAGGCAACTTGCCTTGTACATACTCAGCTGTAGGCATATAAAAGTTCCTGCACTTAATACACTTATAACCATGGAGCAGTTCCCAAAGCTGGCTGGGAGTTCAAGGTCAAGAATAGAGATTGGGAACAGGCTGGGTATACTGGGACAAGATAGGTGCAGAAGGAGATGCAGGCCCATCTGACCTCTGTCATTCTCATAAAGTGTGATAAATCTAAACTTAAGAGCTAAAACATAAAAAGTTCCCCAAGGTAAGCCTGAGACAGGGGCCCCAGAACTAGTGTGCTGAAGCCATAGCTTCCTTCTATCCTTTACAGATGGTGGGAGCCAAACTGGTAATGTCCAAGAGAGAAGGACATGGGAACCATCAATAAGTATGAGTTGGCCTCTCCGGGAGTGTTTCTACACAACAGTGTCCTTGCCAAACATATGCTCACAATATCATCACACGTTACAGAAGTGCACTGGACCTCGCTGCTTCTGCCAGACCAAATCCATTTTCTCTACGCTTTCCCTATCACCATATGTAATCATTGTTCTTCTTCTGCTTAAAAAGTAAAATGGAAGCTGTGAAGAAAAAAAGAATTCTTTGCTTTAGTTACTATACATCGTAGAAGACAAAGAAAGCTAGACTAAATGTTCCTCTGACTCTAATGTGCATATGAATCTACTGAACATATTAATTTCAGATTTGAATGTTGGAGGTTGACAGCGGGTTTGGAGTCTTCCCAGGAGTATATCTAAGTCTGTATATTAAATGCCAAGGGGATAGTTGGTTTCTGGTGAGGTCACCACTCTGATATTGTCTCTCTCATAAGTCCTTTGCTTGTGAATTAGGCTTTACAATAGGTCATATCCTAAGATCACAATGCAGAGATTTTTTTCATGCCATAATCTTATTTATACCAGTGAATAAGATAATGGATGAGAAATAGCAGTTCAGAACTTTAAAGGGCTATGTGAAATAGTATTAGTGTCATTTTTTCATTTATACAAATTTGTTTTTGAGACTAGAATGAGCTTTCAAATATTGATTTGTAAACTGTATATTGTTGGAGGAAGGTCTAATACATTGGTTCTGAGAGGTTGATTTCGATGCTGAAATCTGGTAACTGACCCTTCTGAGGCATTCTGTGATTGGTTAATAAAAGTCACTGATGGCTAATTAGCTGGGCAGAAAAAGTATAGGAAGGTGGGACTTTCTGGGACCAAGAAAAGAACCTTGGGTATTACACAGAGGAAGCTCTCTTTCCACCAGGAGACACAGAAACAGACAGATGTGTCAGAGAGCTCTGGAAAGTAGAGCAAGCCAGATGGCTGGTTGGCATTAGGTGGTCCAGGTTAATTTAGATTAGCTAGTTGAGAGTCTGCTCAGCTAAGGGCTAAGCATTGAAACATCAAGAGGTCTTGGTGTATTTAATAAATAGGGAAAAGGCTGCTGCAGGTTTCAGGTTGAAACGCCTACAGGCCTCTAACTAAGGAAAGCCTACAGGCTTCTGGCCACGGACTTCATGGCAGGCCCTGCCAGCTGCCCTGCCAGGCCTCCCCACCAGGCCACCCTGCCATGCCTACAGGCCTCTAAGGCAAATCAGGCCTGCTGATCTCCCTTCAGGCTGCCAGCTGCTCCACTGGCCTAATCCAACAACTTATAGTTATTAATGAATAAATTTATTAACAGGATTTAGGTTGCAGGTCGTGTAGGCCATCCTTGGTCCAGGGCTTTATACCCAGGATGGGTCAGGCTGCCAGTTAAGTTGAGCCAGGATTGCCGGCTTCTCACCAGCCTGCTAGCTGTTATGCTGACCTAATCTTACAGTTTATACTTATTAATAAATACAACTGATAACTGAGTTGCAGTTTCAGTAAATGGGTTTTGTTTTGGTGGTTTGATTTTCCTCCATATATTCCAGAATTCTAGATATGCGCCTAAAAAATGCTCTACTTTTGCCTTCTGGCTATACCCATCCCCAGTTCTAAAGGATCATATTAAATTAAATCTTACAGTAAAAAAAATCTTGTTTCTGGAGCCTCTTTATTTAGTTCAGTTGTACAGTAAGTTTTGAGAACAGCAGCAATACATTCACAGAATTCTGACGTGGTTACTTTAGAATCTAACTCAAGTTCAAAATCAGTTTGACAGTTTCATATCCTTAGGCTTTATGTACCTTAAATGGCATACCTGCTCAGTTTTTGTTTCATTGTACCAATTACTAAAACAATAACACAAAAGATTTTAACAAAAACAAATTAATTTCCTGTTTTCCTTTAGGGAAGTAAATACAGCATAATAAAAAGGATTGAAGAAAAGATTTATGTATCTAATGCATTCATGATTGAACTGTTTGTATATTAAATATGATGTTAGGATATAAATTAACTTAAGCTCTTGAAATTTATAGATGAATTGAAAAATGTAAATCTTCTCAGAAAAGACAATTTATCTCATTCGTTTGTATGGTAATTGATGGCTCATAATGAAATAATCTGATGCACAGATTCCAGCCAAATTAGCCTGCCAGTAGTGCACTGTCTTGAAGTGACTTCACATTCTCATTAGAGCCCCTCTAATTTCTAAAACAAAATTAATGCAATTAGTGATCAAATCAATACATATTGATCATGAGTTTCTTCAATATGGCATGAAAATATCAGGTCAAAAGAAAGGGCTTTTTAAGATTATAGTGTTAATATAAGAAATCAAAGTAGTGAAAAGAAAAACAGATTTGTACAATGTTCCTGTTATCTATTATTCATATGTGGAAGTAATAGTTTCTTTATTGTTCAGGTGATATTCATAATGCTGTCCTAAAGCTCCACCCTTTCTCTCCAGCACATCAATATGACATTCATTGTTCATATAGATTTTTCTCTTCATAAGTATCCAAAAGCACTTTCCTACCTCATGGTGCAGAATTCCTTATGACTAATCACTCAAAAGCATTTCTTTCTTTTCACATGCAAATGTAAGCAAGATTTTGAAGAAGAGTAAGTACTTTCATGACCGACCTAGACTCAGTACCTATCATGAGAGGGAGATGGTCTCTGGCTAAATACATTCAGGAAGGACTTGAAGCCTGGAATGAAAAATCAAAACACATTTGTAGAAGGGAATGATTTTTTTTTTTACATACTAATCAGTTTATTTCTGTGTGAAGTAAAATGATACTTCTGAGAGACATGGAGAGGGGGAAAAGTGGCCGAATGTAACCAAACCAACTACAAGGTGTGGTTCATCTGGCTTCTGCTGATTATCAAATACATAAGGACACTTAAGATGGATTGTCTGAACTACTCAATCCTTGCTTTAAGAGTGATACTACCATGTATATCTCTGAGACTTTTTTGGGTAAACCCAGAATGTATGATGGGCTAAGTCTGACTTATTAAGGATCCAAGCCACAAGACCGTCTCTCTCTCTCTCTCTCTCTCTCTCTCTCTCTCTCTCTCTCTCTCTCTCTGTGTGTGTGTGTGTGTGTGTGTGTGTGTGTGTGCGTGAAGTCATGGCCAGCCAATTTGTCTCTGTATCTCGAGGACATGTTAGGCCAGGGGCCACATAACCTAACTCACTCAAATCTGCATTTCAAGAAGCTTTAATACATGTGAATAGATTCTCTATCTGTATCTGATGTATCTAATAAATTGCAACTGGTTTCTTTCCAAAGGATAAAAAAGTAATGAAGTTTTTCTTGCAATTACCACACCACCATGATGTGAACCCAAATAAAGATTTTCATAGTGTGTAAATTTATAAGCTGTTATTACACAAAAGAATGACAAAACAGTGACAAGGATAGGCTTTATTTATTTATTTTTTTTGGTGGGTGGGTCCTATTTAGTTGTGAGTGCTCTCACAGATCTGTTTGAAAGACAGATCCTATCCACCAATGCTGTTCTTTGTACTTCAGGTAAGTTAGCCTGGCATGAAATGCCATAACCAGAGCCACAGATTTTAAATTAGAATGTTGTTGGTGGTGAAAACAATATATTTGTATTTTCTGTAAGATTTTAAAATTCTTTGAAGGGATCAGTACATATGTTTAGAAGTCCTTTTCTAATAGAACATTGCCCTAATGTAGTTTACCTGTCACTGGCCCACATGATGGTTTAGAAGAAGAATTTCATGAGCAAATTTGAAGAAAGGCTTCAACTTGATCAATTTATAGGAAACTACTAGCATAATGAGAGCTCTGAGAAATCCTTACAGTAAAAAGGTCGATAAACATTATTGTTTTTAAATTTTATTGCTTTTAATTTTTTCTTTATTTTTGAGAATTTTGTATAGTTATATAGTGAAATATGATCATATCTACACTTCATTTCTGACCTCATTCCCCTTTCTGGAAGAAATCAAGGACCATACAGAAGCTGAGGATTTTGCCTAGATATGTACTTCTCTTTCTCCTTTCCAATTTCCCGATTCATCTTTTCCAAAGTCCTTCTCTCAGTGAATTGTTCTTCTGGAGAGTAGAATATTTCTGTTTCTTGGCAACATTGATTTGGAGGTGATGTTTTCCCGAGACATGGTCTCCAGAGGACAGCTCAGACAGCACTTCCCCTCAAGACATTGTAGTCAGTGCTTTCACTTATCAGGGCCACCAAACCCACTGCCATGAGATGCCCAGTTAGCTAATGAAATTTCAAGAGACATACGAAACTCTGGATTTTCCACCTCCTTTCTTTAAAGGTCTATAAGACCAGGATTTGCTATTACGGATGAAGATCTCGAAGTTGCCTCTTTAGAAGCTGAGATCTTTGAAATTATTTCCGGTGGACATGCTATACATCTTCATTCCAAAAGTGATAAGAATCATTGCAGTAAGACTGGGACATAACGAAATGGAAACCACAATGCAATATTGTTTTCTAGAGGCCTCTCTGATGGTCCTGTCTGAATGAAATGTTGCCTTATGTACTTTTCACAGCTGTTTTGCACATTTTTGTTACTCCTATCACCCCAGAGTTGTTTGCCTGTCTGTCAGGACTCAGGCAAGTGGCAGAGGACAGACCTATCTGATCTGTCTTATCTTATTTACTTTTTAACATCAGGTAGATAGCCTAGATGCTAGGTGTGTGGAGTCGTCCGTCCCCCCCCCCCCCCAGAATGCAATAGTGGATAAAGGTTTCTGGACTCCAATTGCCGAAGTTCAAGTCTCCATTCTCTGGAGACTTGAGCAACTCAGGTAACCGTTCTGCTTTTTTAATTTCCTCAATCTTAAAATATAAATAATTGTACCTTTTTATGGGATTATTATGAGCATTATCGAGTTAAATATAATGCATTTAGAATAATGCTTGGTACATAGTATGCATGGTTATTAGTTTTATTTTGCAGTATCCAATAATTTCCTAAGCTTCTGTTTCACAGGTACAAGTAAGGTATAAGTGAAAACTGTTGAAAGTGCCTGAAACATACTACAAGCTCAATTGACAATTCCTAGGTTATTTTTTTACAGTGTATTGGTGTTCATGAAAGTCCTAAGTACACTGAAAGGAGGAATTTGGGCCTCTCATTATGATCTCTATCCAGGGTTGCCCTGGAATCATTGTTAGAAAAACTTCTTGTTTTGGATGAAGGGCGTTGGGGCACATATGCTTGCTCTAAGTACTCATGTAAAATAGCAGGGAATGCTCAACTCTGTTTTTTAACTCAAGCACTCTACTCAGAAGCACTACACAGTGTAGTATACATAAGAAAATAAATCATAGCTGGATATTTGAGTTGGAGTTGGGGAAAGACGTCCATTTTTCATGGTACTGAAACTTACTGGTGCTTATTTATGGTTGCATTTATTTCTCCTGGTGTCCTCAGAGAGCTACTTTCTGTTGTTAATTGGAACTTCTAAGCCATTTTTATTTACAAAGTGTTTTACAGTCATAGGTATTGATGACTTATAATTCCTCCCTGATTTAGGTGTCAGGATGAAGCTTTGACATGAGCTGCCCTCTCAGAAAGCTGGGTTATGAGAGTGGATAAATTTGATCACTCCATCCTATATAGCAGTCTGGGTCCCTATTTACTTTGTTTTGGCTTGTCAGACTCACATCACCTTCTCAATGTGCTCAGGTGGCTGTTACACTGGGTTCCTGGACAAAGAATCTTGGGGGAGGGACTGAATGAGTGACAGAGAATCCACTTAGCAATTCTTTTCTTCAGTCTGCTCTCCCTTGAAAAAGAATTGCCCTTGCAGCAGTAGGACTTTCAGCAGACTTATTTTGTTTTTTTTTTTTTAAAGAGGTAAGACAAATAACCACATGTTTATTGTTAAATTTGTAGTGCCAGTCATGACAAGCGTAAGGAGAGTAACACTTTTGTCAGCAGGGTGCTTATCTGTTTTACTAGTTCAGAAGGACTTGATTGATGCGAAAGACCAAGGTCTCAGTAAAGATAATTTAGCCATTTCCATACAGTTTATGCTTGTGTTAGTTGCATCCTGCAGGGGAGTCCCAGGGGGTGGCTTCCTTGACCTTCCCTCTAAAAGGTAATGCAGAGAGATTCCTCAAGGAACCAGCCCCTAACAAGACTAATGACACCTTCCACGCCTATTACCATTCTGAGCCCAGCAAGAAGGTTTTAGAGATGCAGAACCACATTCCTCCCTTGATGTTTCCATGATCTATTAAGTGTTATGTGGCAGATAAATTAATCATTAAAAACTTGCTGGTAACTCTTTGCAAATAATAACCAGGTGTACTTTGATTATTTTTTTTATCTCAATCATATCTTCCCCATTACTAAACAGATGATACATAGCAGCTTGCTTTACTAACAACTGAGCAGAGAGACTCAAGAAAAGGTTTTTTTCTTTCCTCCAGCATCCCTCCTTTGTTTATATTTTTAAAAAGTTGTGATTACAAAAAAATTACAATCAATGATAGTTGAGGGCAGTTAGGCTCCCCTTTTTTCAAAAATCCTGGCTTGCTAGAGGGAAAGCATGATGCATTTTCTGTATTATCCCATTTGATTTATTTCAGCCACTCATTGCTGCTTTGTGTTCAAGTTACTGATCCAGAAACCTGCTGTACATCTTGTGTGTGTTAGCAGATGCTGTGATACACTGAATTCCATTGAATATCATTAGTTTAAACTGTGGTGGGTTGACTTCCAAGTGTCCTTTTTTTGTCACATTAACAATCTCAAGAAGTAACATTTTCTACACCCCCAAAGAAAAGAAAAAAAGATATCAAGAATTAATGCGATTACAATATTATGAGAACAAATATACAACAAATGAGAACACAGAACAGCAGAGCTGGGTTACTGAACTGTCTCATCACTTTCTATAAGAACAGCTCTTAATTATTCAATACTTCCTAGCAAACTTTGCTTAATAGACATTATTTAAATTACTGCTATATTCAGGAACTATTCTAGGAATATGATGACAGAGTGGCATAGGAGAAAAAAAAGAAGGAAGGGAGGAAGGAAATGGGGTGGGAAGGAAGGAAAACTTGATGGAGTGAAAGAAAGAGAAAGAAAGGTAGAAATTCTCTGGATTGCATACTGCTACAATATACCTTGTTTGGTAATAATTGCATGTTCTGTTCTGTTTTGTTTTGTTTTAATCAAAAGTCTATTTAAAAAGACATTTTAATGCAACAATTAAAATATTTATTCCAAATATTATTTTTTGAAGACAGGTTATTTGCAAATTTTTTCAATATTTTAAAGAACTACTTTATGGTTATGATCAAAACACAGGGATCATTTGGAAGATGGATTAAGTCAAAACTTGTGTCTGGTTTGTTAAATTCATTACCTATATATAAAAAAATCTTTATTCACTTTGAATTCTGATCATTTGGTAATTATATATATATGTGTGTGTGTGTGTGTGTGTGTGTGTGTGTGTGTGTGTGTGTTTTACCTTTGTAAGTTTATATAGAAAAGTCTTAATTAGAAATAAACTTAGCTCACAACCATGCTTTCATGAAACACGAACTATAACTATGTAGTTGTAATACCACAGGAATACGGATAGGGTTATGTTTTTCATTATATGATTATGTGACTTGTACAGGGAGTAACAGTTGCTATGATAATGCCTAAAATGTATCAAATACATATTGTGAGTCAAACACCTTACTAAGTGTATGGTAAGTACCTTATGTGTGTTAGTTGATTCCCTTGATTACTGCATCATATTCCAGTAGGGTATTTTATTTTCCTGCTTACTAATGAGAAAATAAAGTCAAGAGATGAAGTTGCCTAATCACAAATGACTAATAAAGGACAGAATAATGATGGGGAAACAGTATATGTTCTCATATAATAAATAACAGAACCTCAATGGTTTACTCTCTTCTTTTTTTATGTTTATTACTTCAGGTTACATCTCCATCACAGTGCCCTCTTTCCACCCCTCCCAGTCCTGTCCTCACACCTTCTACCCCCTATCCCTTCCAACCCACTCCTCCAGAGTGGAGTCTCCCTACATATCAGTCCCCTACCCAGTTCAGCAGTCATCTGAGGGCCAAGAGCCTCCTCATACACTGGGGGCCTACAAGGCAGCACCACTAGGGAAAAGTGTCTCAATGATAGGTAACAAAGTCTATGTTCCTGTTCCCTTTAGTGCATTGGTTGTAGTATAGTTACCCTGTACTATATATGTGCATCCTTCTGAGTCTGGGTTAGCTCACTCAGGATGAGCTTCTCTAGTTCCATCCATTTGGCTGCAAATTGCATGATTTCATTGTTTCTGATGGCTGAGCAGTATTCCATTGTGTAGATGTACCACAGTTTTGTTTTTTTTGTTTTTTTGTTTTTTTTATAATCAATTCCTTGCTGGAGGGACATATGGGTTGTTTCCAGTTTCTAGCTATTACAAATAAGGCTTCTATGAACATAGATGAGGAAACGTCCTTGTGGTTTTGTGAGGAATCATTTGGATGTATACGCAGAAGTGGTATGGCTGGGTCTTGAGGTAGAGCTATTGAAAGTTTTCTAAGATATCGCCAGACTGATTTCCATAGTGGTTTTACAAGCTTGCACTCTCACCAATGATGGAGGAGTGTTCCCCTTTCTCCACAACCTCACCAGCATGGGTATACTCTCTTATCTTTCTTGCAAGACTGATAGGCTAATGGCACTCTGACATATCGTAATTCTGAAACTATGGTCCAGAGAATTGAAATGATTGCTGAAGCTCACCCAGAGAATCATTGAAATATATTGAAATCTCTTGAAACCTAAGATTCTACTTAAAATGAACTAGTTTGTCAGTTTACCTAGGGTCACAGTACTGCCAGAAGCAAATGTATCCTATCATGAAAGAAATAGAAAAAGAGAATGATTAAATAAATCTAAAATCTTCTAAATTTAATATGGGACACATTTGAAAGTAAGAAAAGTACCATGAGTCAGGAACACTATGCACACAACATTTTTTTGTGTATCATTTATAAATATTTATTTGTATTATTTTTAATTTTATATGTAGGGGAAGGATTATGTACACATGAGTACAGGTGCCCTCAGAGCCTAAAGGTGTCAGATCCCTCTGGAACTGGGGTCACAAATAGGTGTGACTGACATGCTTTTGATGCAGAGAACTGAACTCAGGTCCTCTGCAAGTAGCAGTATACATTCCTAACTGCTGAGTCATGTCTCCAGCTGTCTTGGATATAATTTTTATCTCCTACCAATATTTTATTCTTTTTTGATATCATATCCAGTAATCTGAACTCAACTTCAGACTGTCAAAATGAACACTTCATGTTTCTCTCTCTCTCCCTCTCTCTCTTTCTTTTTCTCTCTCCCCCCATCCTCTACCCTTGATATGAGTGTGTGTGTGTGTGTGTGTGCATGTGCACGCATGTTATTGTGTGCACGTGCATGTGAAGGTTGAGAACAACCTTGGGTCTTCCTCAGATGTTGTATACATTATTTTGAGACAGACTCACTGGCCAAGAACTTACCAAGGATCCAGGCTGACTGACCAGCAAGCCTGAGGAATCCACCTTCCTACATATCCTCAGGATTACAGGTGTGCACCATCACAGATAGATTATTTATTAAGTGGGTGCTGAGGACCAGATTTTGTGCCCTCATGCTTGCAAGACAAACACTGAGCCATCTCCTCATACCAGGTGATCTTTTAGGTACTACAGCAGTTTGAGAGGAAATAATTCTACATAAAAGGGGTTTTAAACATTTTTTTCAACTCAAATAATGCAAATTTCCAACTTCTATGCCAATTTATGAATATGTTAGACCCTAATAAGGTAATAAAATATTCTAATTATAACATTTACAATATTGTGCTTACTTAAAGAGTATCTACATTTGACAAGCTCAAAAACAGACTTAAAATAATAAACAGGTCTATCCTAGACAGTTTGAGGTCTTTTCCCTGTTTGAATCTCTGGAGATGAGACATAAACATCTTGAAGTTGTTGTGCAAGAGATAAATTGGGAGGGTGGGGCTGGGAAAGGGGGAAAGAGGACAATGTGATGGAGATGTAACCTGAAGCAACAGATAAAAAAATTATTTATTAAAAAATATGAAAAACCCTTTGTGATTTCTTCCTGGACTGGTCATTATGCCAGTTTACTTAATACTGGCTATGTGAATGGGATTAGATGCAAACATGATTATATTGAGCTTATAAACTCATGGACCAGTGTGACTACTGTTTTTATGTTACTGATGGTTGTTTTGTTTTTGTTATTTTTTTCCCTGTGGGAATATGGGGCTTTAAATGATAAATATAGACACATGAGCAAAATTTTGGATTCCTTCATGTTTCCCTGTAATTTAGGAAAAAGAAAGAAATAAAGAAAGAGAGAAAATGGAAGATTTTGTATCAATAAAGGAAATTATTTCACTCACAGGAATAAGAGTATCAGAATTAGTCAAGAAAATACACATAGTTATATTTAAATATTAGATAAGGAGTAGGTAAATTTTTAGTATAAAATTGTTCCCCAAAATACTGTGATGACTTGTATCTGGCAACTCTTCTTGGAAGTGTTCTCCATTCACCACTGGTTCTTTTTTAGTATGTCTGTGGAAAGATCCACCTCAGCAGGATCGTGGAAAAGCAGTAGTCTGCTGGGAATCTCTATATTTGAAATAGTGGCATTGTCTCTGTTTGCTCTATTGTCTCAGGCTTCACTGGAGACACAGACTCCAGGGCTTCTTTTCTGTGGGGCCAAATTGATATGTGAGAAGTAGACATGTATCCAGAATATGGCTTTTAAGGCAAACGTATCTATCAATCCTTTTATATTTTATTGATAGGAGCTATTCTTATATTTAAGCATGCTGTTGATGTGAATATTCAAATTGCAGCTGCATTATAACCCAGCAGCATTAGTTGAACTATATGTCTGTAGGCTTTATCTAATTTAGGACATACTTTGCTGACCATAGTACTAAATTTTATTACACAGATACATTTGTTTGGAGATCCCCTGCACAGTTCCCCATAGGAGATTTCAAATGTATATATAATGTAGAAAAAAAAGAATTCTCAAAGCATAAAAAAATTGCTTATTTATTTATAGCCAAATAAAGGAAATTAACTCGAGCAATAAATATATTTAATCTGTATATTATCTAATAAGAATGATAAAATTGGAAAATCAGTACAGTGAAAGGCATGTTAAGAACCTTAAACAAAGGACACAATTCAAAGAACTACAGTGTAAGACTTAATTATCAGCATGTTTCCTTGTTAAATGTCCTTTTCCTGAAGCATAAGAAGGATGCCTAGTGACCCCTAGCTGAGAAATCTATATTGCTCTACTCCCCTCTCCCACTCTAGGCAGCTAGTATCCTGAGCAGTTCTGTCTTGAATCTTTCTCTATGCAGAAAAACATACAACTGAAGTGCACTATCTGAGAGCAGTACATGTCTTTTGTGTTTTAGCATCAAGCCTTATTTCTGCTTTGATCTTCCCTCTGAGACTTCTAAGTTCCTAAAGGAAGATGCCTAAAGTTGTGTTCAAAGTGGTCTAGAGCCTCCTAAGAGTGATGATATATGAGGAGCATCATTGTGTTCTGAAATAAAATGTACTGCAAAACACCTGGATGTTCCACCAGGTCACTTTTGTACTAACTTTTTAGAAATGAAGAAAAGTGTATGAGAAAAGTTTTGTTTTGAATCTTATAAAAATATATCAATATGATTATTTGGGGATGGAGGACTACTGCTATTTTTTCAAAATCAGTATTTACCAGAATTTAAACATGTTCTAAAATATACAAATATAACTTTGAACATTAAAGGGGCATGAGAAATCAGCCTAAAGACTTGCTTATGTCAGGAATACCTGGGAACACATGTGGTCCTGGTCAATAGGTGTACCTTGGGAAGAGGGCATAAGGCTTAGCAATGAGAAGACAGCCTGATGCATAATTAAGAGACCGCGATATAAATGACGGCCCAGAAACTGCAGAAAGGGCTTTTTACTTCAAATTGCTTCATGTGTCTGCTCAAAAACTCCAGACAGCGACTTGCCTAATGGTGTGGCTGCCAAAGCCAGAGATTCACCTTGGTGAGGGGTGGCAACTACGTCACAGATGGAAAAGACCTGACCTCACTTGGGGGGGGGGGGGACTTTTTGGCCTTGCTTCTGAACACTGCTCAGTTGCTCATCACTGCCTCTAGCTGCTGAGACTTGCTGAAGATTTTGGCCTAGGTGGGCAGAGCCCAAGAAGGCTAAGAAAAGCTACAGAAAGTTTCACCTGCCACAGGCAAGCTTGGGCTAGCAGAAGAGAAACCACACAGAAAAAGTTTGTAAGAATTGAGCAGACTGAAGAGAGTGGCATCGGCAGCAGTTGGGGTAGAACGGCTGAAGGAAGCTGGACATATGGGTCAGCAGGAAGTGGCAGGGCTAGAGGCTGATCTTAAATGGAAGTGAGGCTGTTATAGTAATGCCAGAGCCAGACGACCACTGAGTAACTGCTGATTATGGTGTTCTTTTTTTATGTTTATTTATTACTTCAGGTTACATCTCCATCACAGTGACCTCTTTCCACCCCTCCCAGTCTCCCCCTCCCACCCTCTACCCCCCATCCCTTCTGTCCCACTCCTCTGGAGTGGAGTGTCCCTACATATCAGTCCCCTACCCAGTTCAGCAGTCATCTGAGGGCCAAGAGCCTCCTCATACACTGGGGGGTCTACAAGACAGCACCACTAGGGAAAACTGTCTCACTGACAGGTAACAAAGTCTATGTTCATGTTCCCTTTGGTGCATTGGCTACATATAGTTGTCCTGTAGTATATGGCTAAAATCCGATTATAAGTGAATAGATGCCATGTTCATCCTTCGGAGTCTGGGTTAGCTCACTCAGGATGAGCTTCTCTAGTTCCATCCATTTGGCTGCAAATTGCATGATTTCATTGTTTCTGATGGCCGAGTAGTATTCCATTGTGTAGATGTACCACAGGGTTTTTTGTTTGTTTGTTTGTTTGTTTCTTAAATCTATTCTTCGGTTGAGGGACATCTGGGTTGTTTCCAGTTTCTAGCTATTACAAATAAGGCTGCTATGAACATAGATGAGGAAACGTCCTTGTGGTTTTGTGAGGAAGTGTTATGGCTGGGTATTGAGGTAGAGCTATTCCAAGTTTTCTAAGATATCACCAGAGAAATTTCCATAGTGGTTGTACAAGGTTGCACTCCCACCAAAAATGGAGGATTGTTCCTTTTTCTCCACAACCTCGCCAGCTGTCATTTGAGCTTTTGATCTTAGCCATTCTGACAGGTGTGAGATGGAATCTCAGAGTTGTCTTGAGTTGCATTTCTCTGATGGTTAAGGATGCTGAGCATTTCTTCAAGTGTCTCTCAGCCATTAGGGATTCCTCTTTTGTGAATTCTCTGTTTAGGCCTGTTCCCCATTTTTTGATTGGATTATTTGTTTTTTTGGCATTTAATTTCTTGAGTTCTTTGTAAATTTACAAAGAACTCAAGAAATTAAATACCAAGATTATGGTGTTCTTGCACACAGACTGCTGACCTGTTGCTTTCAATGGACCTGCCCCCGAGGACATCTTGATTTAGGTATCCTTTCTAAAGTGTTAGGGTTGGTTGGTAGGTGTTTATCAATATTAATAAATATAACTTAAAAGTTACACTCACATTTATGTCTTAAGCTTTCACTAAACTATAATCCAAATCTGAGGAAACTACACATGGACACAGCTTGTTTCAAATACCTTGTTCCCAGGTCCATTTGTAAAAGTGAAATTGGCTAAACCATTACCATGGATTACTTTGCATTTCATTTATGAAGGCTGTTTCTTTTTGTTGGAAACTACAGTTGTGCTACTACAGATTTTACTTCAGAGACATAAACAGAAAAACCTAGATCAAGTTGCAGAGGTGCATATCCCATCTGCAGCACTGGACATTGGATATAAATTGACATTCTTTAAATTTTTTCCTTTTATTTTTATTCTATGTGTATAATATGAAGGTATATTGTCTACATGTATGACTGCGTGCCAGAGATGATTGAAAGCTACCATATAAGTATTGGGAATTGAATCTAGATTCTCTCAAAGGGTAACTTGTACTCTTATTCACTAATCCGTCTCTCCAGGAAGGTACACTCTTAAATTAAGAGAATGGGACTTGGCTCTAACCTATCCTAGTTGAGCTCAGTGATAGCAAATCATATGGCAACTGAAAGGCAAGTGTAAAGGAGTACTTTCAACAAAGAGAAAAAGACTTTTTAAATGAAATGCAAAGTGACTTGTTACAAGGGGTTGGCTAAGTTTACCCAGTTTTCTGTACTTCTTGAGTACTGTGAAATCACCCCCAATGCAATCAGGGAGAGGCCATTCAAATATATTATATTTTCTTCCAAAAGTATATGTGATATGGTAGATAGTTATTGAATGTGTGTTATTAAATGAATGTACATGCATGCATGCACATGTTTGTGTGTGTGTGTGTGTGTGTGTGTGTGTGTGTGTGTGTGTGTGTGTGT